>LR736857.1:3308602-3566832 GCA_902654985.2 Oryctes borbonicus
TTCCAGAATTGCGTGCTCGTGCTCGGATTTTCTTTAAATTTCCCTTTCTTTGTTATTTAAAGTACAGTTTAATATGCCACAAGCGAAAAACGTTCGCTAATCAAAAAAATACGTTAATCTTCATAAATTTTTTGATAACTTTATTAAAAACCATATTTTTATTAGGCTTGGGATACTTTTCGCTATGTGACCTTTTTGTGTTTTCAATATCTGCTTGATTTTATATGAATAAGTTCTTACCCCAGTTGATCATCTTTGAAGTTGAACAGTCATTTATGCAACAACAATAAAGTCTTTATTGGACGGGATATACAATGAAGGTGACTTGGGGCATAGGTCAGAGAGTCTAAGATCCTCACAAAGAAATGGTCAAATAAACACTACTTATTAAAGAACTCAAGAGCAAAAGTTGGAATACAAAAAAGAAACAAAATTTTTCGGCAATAGCATTTTTTCAATGCAATAGAAGGAGGTAACGTATAGGTAAATTTCCATCTGAAATTCCCTCCACAGCGGTTTCCACTGAAAACTTTTCAAAGTCGTGGTATTTCCCACTTTCGAGTTTTCTTTTATATGTTGAAGACATTTTCAAAAAGCGGTTCCAAGTCTCCTACAGTAATACACCATTTCAGAAACAATTAGTCATTGGAGTTAGGTTAAAATTTTGCAATGTAAAATTAGATTACATTTCAAAACAAAGCAACCTGCTACACAGAAGGAATTAACAATTAAACTGGAATTTGTTGCTATTTAGTTGTTAATTTAAATTGTAGGAGGGTGCTTTAGAGGTTTAGCTGCACACTAGAACTTTTGTACTGCCGCTAATAGTCAACAAATCGCCACTTAAGGAAATACAGCTGCTCCCGAGTTACATGCTTTTACCATATTAAAGATATTTGTCATGATTAGATTGTTATATAACGAATGGCATAGTAAATAAGATACTCATAATACTAAGGTATAAATTTATTGTTTTTCTAAATGTAACTACAGAATGAATTATGCTTTTGATTTGTATGGTAATTGTTCTATACTGTAGTAATCTGGTGGTGCATCAGCTTCATGAATAAATCTTCTCACCAACGGGCTGAAGTACTTCTTTTCTATGGGTTTATTATATTGAGGAGTAAATTTGCTTATTGTTAAACCGGCAACAATAGTTATCATCATTCCAAGTATACAGTAGTAGTAAAATGATATTTTATATATAGCCCATGGCTCTTCCTGTGGCGTTCTGGAAGCATATTTTATATTAATAATGATATTCCAAACAAATATTGTTTTCTCCTTACGGTGGAATATTTTCAGATGAAGTCACATTATCAAATATAATTGTTAGGTTACGACAACCATGGGTCAGCAATGGTAAGTGTGGATATTTTATTAAATTCATAAATTGATAGTATTGTGACCCAAAGATAATCCACACCAAACATAGAAAAGCTATAATGCAACCGCAGAGAGCCCCCTGAAAATAATTCAATTAAAAGTTAACCGATTATTTACTTATATAGCATCATGCATTTACTCTTGCATTAATACTTGGAAAGAACATGCCAGACGAAAAAATTCCTAACATAGTTCCACTTGTTATTCCCCCAAAGCTCATAGATAATGGTAATAAATTTCCCATATACGGTACGAAAAATACCAACGCTGTAGTAATAATTCCGATAACCGCAGCCAATAATTTAAGGTAATTACTAATTGTCTTTTGCGAAGTGCCTGCTTTTACGAAGGGTGCAAGAAAGTCTTCCGATATAGTAGCAGATAAACAATTCATCTGAGCTGAAAGGGTGCTTAACAATTTTAATAGAATCGTAATCTAGTATGTAGTTTGCTGTTAGCTACCTTAATCCGGCACTAAAGATGCCTGCTGTGAAGAGACCTGGTAACCCAGGAACTTCTCTGCCTATATCCATTATGTAGTAGGGTAGAAGTTGATCAGCCGCATTAATTTTGCCAGCTGATAGAGGATCACAATCGTGATATTTTGTCAACATGATAAGACCGCAAAGGACAGAAAAACATATCATTGCTATCGCTCCAATTGTGAATGGTATTAAAGCACTGTAATAAGAGGGATAAACAAGAAATTGTAGTAGCAGTGGTGCTCAAAATCCTAAACTAGAGTTGGTTGGTATTGTAAAAATGACAGAAATATTTGATGATTTTGAAATTCTTTACTTACTTTCGAACAGCTTTATAGTTGGGCAATGCAATGCACTTTTGTATTAGCCCTTGATTGGACGAGGCATAGGCAAACCACATAAAAAAAGTTCCAATCGTACCAGTCCAAAATGTATCTCTTTTCGTAATATCCATTGCGAAACTTATGATAAGGGAAATTTATTTTAATATTTCTTCATGGGAACAATTTTTACGATTACCTGATGTTCAGTCTCCCATGTTCTTTACTAATTCTCCAGATATTTTGCAAACCCCCTGAATCGGGAATCGCAAGAAACAAAATTACGATGTTTGTTGCTACCATTACTGTAAATTGTAACGCGTCTGTCCATACCACCGCCTTCAAACCGCCAAACGTGGTATAAAATACGCAAATTCCACAAATTAGCGGGGTTATCACGTGAATATTGAAACTGCTGGCTAAAAAGTTACACTAATATGCATTAACATTGTGATATTATAATAATACCTTGTGATAATGCCAATGCTGGTATATAAGTGACGATTGGAAGATAAAAGAACATAGTTAAAGTAAATAAGGCTGAGGCGATTATTCGAACTTTCGAATCAAATCGTTTTTCTAAATACTCGTAAGTGCTGGTTACTTGGAGTTCGTAGAACACAGGTATGCAGTAATAATACGAGAAAATCATACAGCTTAGCAACATAAGAACGCTCCACCAGTATGCCACGCCGTACTGATAGATATCAGTTGGAACCGCAAGTAGTGTAAGACCGGATATAAGACTAGAAATCGTAAATTCTGTAAGTGATCATTTTGAAACGTAACATACCTTGAAATTAACGACATAGCAATAGGTGCTGCGGACATATCTTTACCGCCAAGAAGATAATCATTTGCTGTAGATTGTTTCTTAATAAACCCAAAATAAACACCAATTAGCGCACTTAATAATAGCATCAACGAAAAGAATCCATAGTCATACCATGTAAACTGTAATGGAGTACTTTGTAATGGATTCGTGCTATTTTCCATTGTACTATTTCCAAAGTTGCACAGTTTTCGAGAAATACTGAAGATTTGTGATACGCGCGTTTATTTTGTAGTCATTTATTTGTGGAATTAGCATACGCGCGTTCTATTCTATTGTCAGTCTTCTTTATTTATCGCAAATTTGTTATCTTGAAGTACAATGTTTGTATTTGAAATAATTTTAAGAGTTTTGCAAACTTAAATAACAGAAACAAACCATGTTTAGCCACTTAGTTTTATTTAAATGCAGTTATTACAAAATCTACATAGTATTTATATATGTACTTTACTAATACCTAATATCACTGGAGATGTGTCCCATAAACTTCGTGGTTACATATACTTTTGTACTAATATATAAGATTATTACAGCTATTGTCTGAAAATACCATACAGGAAAGTCAAGAAATATCGCGGATAAGCGGAAATTGAACTGCAGTATTGCAGAAGAAAGAGTGTGCCAGCAATAATAATAACATATTTGTCCAATAGAATACAAAAGAAAATCCGACTACAGGATAAAGCTAACAGAAACATTAATCCAATGATAAAACGCTGAATGTACAACTTATCATAAAGATTTAATTAAAGATTTAGTGAATTCATATATTTTGGGCTGCCATTTCAAGAATATTAGAAATGGAAAAATTAATGTCGCAGTTAGCTGACATTAGCAATCAGCAATCAAGGTCGTTGTACATTCTAAAGTAGGTGCTAGGTACGCAATGTTTGTTCTTGGCATTGGGGTGTAAAAAGTCGTGATGTACCCAGATGAAACCCGAAGTAGGAAAAATGGTAGGCTAGAAAGCGCCGAAATAGTTCGGTTCTCCACCGAAAGGATGTCAAATTCTCCTGGTGGTAAGTTGTCATTGTCGTTCAATAATGATCGACAATGAATTTTGGACCACAAACTCTAGCACCTACAATGAAGATGAGGTACTTCAATTCATATGTTCAACAAAAATAAATCTATTATGAAAATGTACGGTCTTTTGTAGTTAAGCAGTGCAACAATTACTCTTACATTTCATTAGTTCCAAAAGGTCGTTAAAGAGAAGCAAAAATTGCATAGGCCCAAGATTCGATCCTTGAAGGACACCAGATGTTGCCGAATAAAATGCGAGTTGTACTCGTTATACGCCTCACAAATTGTGGCAAGTACTCTAGAATAGATGTTGTAGAGCGCTTTTTAATAAATCCATGTTCCATTGATATTTGCTGTTCAATGTGAGGATATATCCTAGCATAAAGAACGATTTCGAATAGCCTTAAATAATAAGGTAATTTATATTAGTAGCAACACCACGCTTCAAGGATATATATTAGAAATCTTCCACACTTCCGGAAGAAACGGATATTTTCAACGAAAGATTGAAAATTAATCTCAGAGAGTAAAGGTAAGCTGAAAGTAAGTTGACATAGCCAGATATAAATTTATTTTTTAGTCTTTTTGGTTGCATCATTAATTTCGTTTTCGGTCAATTAATGTAAAGTGTTCGAAGGTAGCGTTGTAATTGTTGCTGTCTGTTTTGGTACAAACGCTACTGAAATACTGACTGAAACCGCAACAATGGCCTATGGATCACGCAAGAAAACATCCTCATTTTTCAAGGACGCTGGAATTCTAGACCAAGCGCGTTTACTCCCAAGAAGCATTTCTGTCATACGATATTTTTAATTTGATTAAAATAATAATAAATAGTAAGTTCATTTGTATATACAGAATTAATATGTTTTATTGAAAAACAATAAGAATCACTTGTAAACAAACTTATTTCCTAAGTTTTATGTAAAATATAATTCAATAACATTAAAATTATTAGAAATAAATTATTTACATAATAATATTTACTATTTGACCTCAAACTTATTTCGTTATTAAATAGCAAACTTTCCCAGTTATTTTCTAAAGAATTACTACTTGAACACTTAATCAAAGGTTCAGAATATGACGTTGGTCGTTTCTGTGTAACCCTTGAAAAACTATTACCATCCATCAAGCCCAAATATAACAAGCTAGATCCTTCGTAGCTAATCTCCAACTTAACGATTTCATATTGAGTAGAAGGGATTATCAAATTCAACCCAGAACATCTATAATTATGCCTTATACTATAAGGAATATCCACCTCCCAAACATCTATATTGCAAGCATTTGTTTTTGACATTTCCTCCGACATTTTCCTATCAAATATTGTTAAACTAGCATGGTGAATATTTAAATTTATATCGGTAGCATCTGGTTGCAAAATATTCTTCTCCAATAACCTAAAATCACCAGCTGTATCCACAGAAAATTTAGGAACTGCGCAAAATGGATCTAAATAGAATTTATAATCCGCCGTCCAAACATTTACGTTATCGAAAGCAACAAAAGAAAATCTGCGTGTTAAGTAGAATCCCATTGATCTAATTTCGCATCTAACAGATATCCATTCACCTTCAATGTACGGTGGTAATTCTGGTTGTTTTAAAAGATGTGGAGGGGTTCTATCACTTTTTTGCAGATTTTCACATATTCCGCATACGTTCTTTATTTTGTAGTGCCTACCATGCGCCAGTATTTTATGTTCTTGCGTCCATTTTACAAGTGGTGGTTGGAATCCTATGGATATATGGGATTGGTCTGTCAGATCTTCAGATATGGTATCCCCTAGAAAAAGCTCCAGTTTGTGAAACTTAGCTATGGGATTTTCGGATATATCGTTATATATTGGTCTGATTTGAATTTTGATAAATTTTAATTCGCTAAATGTCCATTTTAGATTTTCCAGGCATGAAAGATTGATAATGGGATTCTTTGAATCCTTCGGAAAGGAGAGGTAATCGTCATCAAGGATCGTATCGTGCAGTAAATATTCATCGTATTTTCTCCATTGTTGCCATTGAAGATCTGAAAAAAATTAAATTAAATGTATATGCAAATACATAAATGCAAGTAGTAATTACTTGACGCAAAAAGCTCAATTTTAAGATGCTGATGTCTCATAAAATTTTATTTGTCAACATTTACGTTCAGTTATATGGAAAACGAATTTGCTTATTTTAAAAGGAACGCTCTATGACCTTATACATTATTATTGTATATGTATCATCAGATTTTCCTTCACCTATCTGTACGGGGTATGCAAAAAAATCAGAAAAGTCCTCGTGGCTTAACTTGAAACGATGCGACAGGATAGACTGGCATTTGACTCAAATTTGCCAATTTGCCCCCCAAAAAATATGATGCAATGGAAATCATTGGGAATTTATTTGGTTACTTTCTTGTGCTTTTCTTACAGTTTCTGAAGACTCAGTCGCATCTTTCTCTCGAAAGTATCAGCATAACCTTACAGGAGAAAGCGTAGTAGAGAGGCTGTTTCATGAGAAACTTTTGGAAGGGATTTTGAAAAAAACTAGTGACAGTGTCCATCCGATAAGCTCCACGAATTAAAAAAATATTAATAGTTTTAAAATTTCCTTCAAATAAAAATGGCTATCGTGTAAAAGGACAGAAAGTCGCTTTGTGGAAAAGAGTGAAGAGACATTTTTACCTGCTCACTCAGCTTCTGATAGTGCGAAAGGTCGGCCGAGTAAAGAATTCGCATCGTTCGAAGCGACGCAGAACAATGAAGGTAAGAAGGAATGTTATTCTATTCTTGATGAATTAACATACGGATAAGCCGCCGTGGATAAATAAGATACAGCAGAAGTGATTCCAGAAATAATGAAATTTCCAACCAGCGCAACGATATTTCGCAAAACAACCGCTGTTGGTAATCCGACAGAATCCTATCGTGTCATCACCCTGATTCTGCAGACCTATTAGAATGAGATTCATCAAAGGTGCAACAAACGATGAGATACAATGTATAGAAAACCAGGCGAGAAACCTCCAAGCAACAAATGTCCTCGAAAACATTAATGTTAAACATATATTATTATCAACAATGGTGGATGGTAAAGTTTGCAACGCGGCCATTAATACAGCTTCATCAATACGCTGCTTTATATGCGGTAAAACATCAAAAACATCCAACGATTTATCACCGGAAAATACAAAATCCACATACTGTAAGTGCGCGATTTCAACAATGCTTTAGTGAATGCAAACTTACAACGGTTCCAGATATCTTTACAGCCTTATAACTTTTTAACAGAGACGAATTGGACTACAATTACAATTTTCGATTGCGATTACATTATGGAAGAAATTCTTAGCTTAAATATACTGCACTTAAGTAAGAACTAAACAGATATTTTTGAAGTATCCTGTATATAATCATATGTTTTAACAGGTGTGATTATGCGATAACAAAATATGCATATTTACATTTCTGCATAACAATAGAAATGTCGCAATGCTTTTAGTTAATTCACAGTAAATATTTGGTAGATACGCCGAATAGCGACGATTGGTTTTAATGGTTTTAGTGAAATGTCATTGAAGCACCTTTTCATTGGTTTGTAGGTGTTTTAATTACTTTTGAAGACTAAAATTATTAGTAAAATATTAATTAATTATATTAATTAATTAATATTAATTAATTAATTAATTAAAAGTATTAGTATGTAAAAGAAATTATTATTGAGCAAATGTAGACATAATATAGTTGTCCCAAACTAGATATGCAAAATTGCACTTATTGTGTAAATAAGCTAAAATTTGTTGATGGGATAATACACACCATCGAGGGGATCTTTTAAAAACATTTCCGTATATACAGGATGATTGATAAGTAGCGAATCAGGCACCTGCTTTGTTATTAAAAGATGATCGTATATTATTACGTTTGTGGTTTCTGCATTTACAAATAAATCCACATAATATGCGTTTTCATATGTTCATTTTTAACAAATTTAGGGATTTTTACTTAAAGATATTTATAATTTTAGTGATATTTAGTTTTGTCTTCAATTACCTAAATTCATATATATCTATTTCGTTAAGAAAATCTGAAATTGCATACTAACCTTGCTCAGTATTGAAAACCAAACCGTCAAACACTAAAAATGCATTTCTTTTTAAATAACATTGCGTATATTTTCCGTATAGAAAATTTATATCTCTGGCATTTTTGTATAATTTGGGTGTTGTATTCAAGCGGTTTCCGATGCTAGTATTGTTTGGTTAACATGACGACAGTAAAGCAAAAGGTTTCGTAAAACGTCGACCAGAGGCAACTTTGTCACCTAGTGCATCGAAACAATATTTAATTTAGAACACCATTAGCCATGAGAATCCATGAAAGAATCCCAGGTAGTCGGAATTATCGCACTTACACCCAGGAATATTTGGACCAAGCGGTGGATGCTGGTCGGACTGGGATGACCAAAAAACAAGCCACTAAAACATACGAAATACCACGTTCCACAATAGTTAATAGATACATTGAAGATATTTAGAACCTATTGGCCGCTTAATTATCCTAGGTGCCCAGGAAGAGGCCACTATTACGAGGACAGGCTTGGATATTAAGGTGGCACTGAAGAAATACCTCGATAAACACTTTTATTTCTTTACGTGATTTTTATTATTTTCAGTTAAATTGGAAAAAAGAATCATTATTTTAGAGCTCAAAAACGTATTTTTCATTAAAAATCGTGGCCCTAAAATGCTAATTTGCAATAGAACGCTCAAAACGTTAGGTATTAGCTAAGTCGGTTCAGCCATATTTTTTCTGTTTAGATATTTCTAAAAATAAGGGAAACGCTGGCTAAAATGTGGTGAAAACATGATAAAGTATCCCGCGTCGATTGAAGCTGTTGAATCCAAGCAGTTAGTTGCAGTCAAAGTCGAGTCTTGCATTTGGAAATTACAGCCAAATAGTTTCTTGAGTTAATATTGTCTAGTTACCGTGACAACAGCAAATAAAACATTAAGATTGATGAACTGTTTATTCAAAATGTTGAGGTAGTATTTATGCATTAGAAAAAGTGAAACAATGCTGTAAATAATTGTTAGATTAAAGGTAAGATCTGATGCTGCTAGAACCATTCATTCTACTGATGTAGAAATAAAAAAAGAATTACTTACAATACTGATCTTTTTAGTAAAAAAGACAAGAGCGAAGTCAAAACAAGAGCAATAACAAAAACATCGGAATCAACATAATTTTTTGTAATTTATTGCGTAAGTAGCTATGTAAGCCTAAAAGTTTGAATCAATAACTAAGAACAGTAATGTCAGTATGTTTTACTTACTTGTCAAGGTATTCAAACAATACTTACACCAGAAACCGCTTAGATGCAATATCCAACTGCATTATTCACGGTTTGCTGTGAACATCTGTTTCACTTTCAATGTTAATCGTATTATACAAAAATATAATAAATCTCCTATACGATGAATACAGAAGAAACATATGGTGATATTAAAACGTTGCTGCTGTTTGAATATGGTCAAGTTTGGTGTTCAATACCAAACGCGCGGTATACTTCCAAACCATGTTAATACAGTGTCTGAATATAGCTAAGTATGCAACTTAATCTTATAAAAGTTTACGCCGAGGTATATTTGGAAGAAAATTAATGTATGTACTTAAATTTGGGCGATTGACGACCGAATCATCTCGAAATCTGTTAGAAATAGACATATGCAAGCGATACTATAATAGTTGGAGGAACCAAATACATAATAATATACAGGCTGTTTTTCCTGTCTGTTTAGTTACTTAACTATCACCACGTGTACACGGAAATATTTTTAAAAGATCCTCTACGATGTCTATTATGGAATCACAAAATTGCAGCTACCTACTATTTATATCTCCTGCCCATGCAATTGTGATACTAATACAAATACAAAAATCCAATTTGTTTGATAAAGCATTCATCATTAAATACATTTGCAAAACCATCCATTGTTAAAATTTAAAAATAGTATTCTCCTTAAGGCGAGTGTAGCTATTTTTATACATACATACGTAGATACGGACAACAATTTATTACAGCTTGACAGCGGTAGTTTCCCATTTGTTATTTAGTTTGACGAATGAATATAGTATGTAGGTAATTCTTTGAACAATAGCCGCACGTCAATCAATTTTTCCATTTATGAATAATAGCCTTGAATTCGTTACCAACCTGGACAATTATCTTCTACGATTTTTTGTAATTCTTCTGTAGCTTCTGCTCCTTGCGGAATCAAAGTTATATTGACTGGCCGCACAAATCCAATGGCTGCGTCGGGATTGTAAACCACATTCCGAGTTAAACGTAGCAAACCAGTGGAAGTGATGGTCAATTTCGGCAATGAACAAGAACTGTCCCAATAATGATGTTGGATCAACTTGTAAGTTCCATCTTCTCGGAATGTGTAAGCTCGTAGTAAATATTGAGGACCGGATCTAATTTCACAGCTGAAACGATATTGTAGATTTAGAAAGCATCTAAATTGCCTGCGACTATTGAGCCAACTAGCGCCTAGAAAGTGATAGTCGAAATTGTTGCCATGTTTGATTCATGCTATTTCATTTTTCAAAAAGTAGAATTCTAGAGCTATGGAGATAAGTATTTTGCTATAGTTTGTGCGAAATTCTACAGAACTTACTGATGCTGTAGATTACTCTTAAAAAGGAATCTTGTACTTTTTGAATAATTTGCAAGGTGGCTATATCAATAGGGGAAATAACAAGATAATTCTTTTCCATTGATGTAGATCTTTTTCAGTTGAATGCAAGTATTCGTATATACAGGGTTGGGATAAAGTATCGAACCAAGTAAATATCTCTAAACGATATTGACAAAACTTTGCAGGTAAGTATAATGACGCATAGTTCCATTTTAAATGGATTACCTTATATATTCTTGCAAATTATAATAGACCTTGTTTTTCCGGATTCGTCCGTACCCGTTTTAGTACCAATATTTGTAAAAAAAAAAATTATACAGCCACTTCACATTTACTGAACAATGCATTCTATTTGTTGTAAATTAATGACCATCCAATGTAAACGAGATCATTTCAAATACTCAAGCTACTCGCCCTCCTGACAATACGCAAGCCTATTAAGAAATTCCCGAGTTCCATCTTCAAGGGTTCTTATGGATTAATTCACGTCTAAAGACTATTCTTAGTCTCTGTAAAGTAATTGGTCGTCTAACGTAAACAGATGATTTGAGATGATCCCGAAAGAAAAAATGTCATGGACTGAGGTCTGGGGAACCTGCAGGTCACTCAATGAATCCTGTACGTCCAATCTAAAAAATTCTTAACTCGCCTAGCATAGTGGGGAGGCACTCCATTCTGTTGAAACCAAAAATTTTGAGGTGACTGCCCATTGTGTTGACGTCCAATTTGGTTGTTCAATAAATCCAAATGTGCGAATTTTCCCCACTTTAGTTTCTATTTATAGAAAATGTATCTGTTTCTTGTTTCCTGCGATGTTATGTACGGCCTCAGTTAACTGTTTTAGTTAAATAAAAAGTCATCTTGTCGGAAAATATCGCAAGTTGTAAAATGTTCGTCTGCATTACAAATTTTCATAATTCTTCCGTAAAAATCTAATCGTCGACCAAAATTATCGCGTGACAATTATTGAATCAAGTGCAATTTATACGGATGGTACTTTTCTATTTTTAATATTTTCCTACAGAACGACGACTTATATAATTCATTGGCAAAGCTAATGCTGACACCTTCGTTAGTTGTCTGTGATCTTCTAGTTGTTGGCAAAATTTTAACCGTCCTAGTCGAACTAAAACGCTTCAGTAACAGCTCAACGTGTTATGATTTTTTCAGGATGCAAATCATTCTTCGTAAGGTCTAACACGATACCATTTTCAGGCATACAATTAGTAAATAAATGAACGTGAATTAAATAAATTTCACAATTCTTCTCTCTGAAAATTTGCGTCCATAGTTTATAAGTGTATAAAAACTAAGCAGCAAATGTGGAGCGCTTTATCTTTAATTTACAGGTAACATTGCTGAAACCAGTATCCGGAAAAACAAGGTCTATTATAATCTGCAAAACTATACAAGCGTCCCATTTAAATAAGGAGCGCTTTCGGGTAATCTGCAAGTACAGTAATAAGAAATATTATGCGTCACACTTACCTGGAAAATTTCATCAATATCATCATTTCCGTTTTAAAGATACTTGTTTGGTTCCATACTTTATCCAAAGATTATTAGTAGCAACATCTAAACTGCTGAATTCAATTGGATTGTTAGAATTTTATTACAGTAGCTCGATTAAAAATATTATGACGTATTTCTTTTTAATTACTCAGATAATAATTCTCAACAATTTGATTATTTCAAATAAAATATACAGCAGAGTGTAGGGTCATGTTTATTGTATTAACGTACACTACCCGACAAAAACATAGACGCGGTATCGTTTCTATTTACGAAACAAAGTTTACAGACATTATATAAAATGTAAATGAGGGTTATTAATACTTGTTATGTAAATAGTCCATTTATAGATATTTCTGGGTATTTATTGCTTGATGAGGGGTAATTGAGATTTTCCCAGATCAAAATAGGAATTTTAAATGCGACAAAAATTTAGACCCTGTGCATTTATTACATTAATTTAAGCAAAAACGTTTTAATTTGATACTTCTCTTTCTATGCAGTGGTTGTGCTGGTAAAGTGTACACATTTCACCACGAGAAATTATATTTTATAAAGTGTTTGCAATATGGATAGAAAAAAGCAAATATCCTTGATAGAAAGGGGTAAAGTTTTAGCCTGGCACCAGGATGGTGTTAGTAAGAAGGAAATTGCTCGTCGGTTCGAAGAAGCGATCATTCCGTTAGAAATTTCCTAAAAGATCCGGGAAAATTACAGCAAACCAAAAGGCCAAGGGCGACCAAAAGCTGTAAGTGAGCGGGATAAACGCATGATATTGCGGTGTGCATCCAATTCTTCTGCGTCGGCGAGAGTTATTGCAGAACAGGCGGGGGTACAAACGCAAGTGCGTAATGTTCAAAGGATTTTAAAGCCGTCACCGGTAATATCACGGAAAAAAATGTTGAGAAAACCATCACTTTCGGCGAAACACAAAGAAGCGAGGTTGAGATTTGCTGAAGAACACGTATCCTGGAAGAAACAATGGGAAAAAGTTATATTTTCCGATGAGAAACGTTTTAATTTGGACGGACCGGATGGGTACTCGCATTATTATCATGATCTGAGAAAGAAACCAAAAGTGAAAATGACCAGACAATTAGGGGGTGGATCTGTGATGATATGGGCAGCGATTGGATTTCGCGATGAAAGTGGGATAGTGTTTTGCACAAACAAAATGACATCTGTGATGTATAAAGACTTATTGCGTGACAATCTTCTACGTTTTGGAAACCAATGGGCCGGGCGCAATTTTGTTTTTTGAGCAATTCATAAAGCAAAAACCATTACTGAATGGTTTAAAGAGAAAAAGATTAAAACTTTACAGTGGCCGGCACGGTCACCAGACTTAAACATTATTGAAAACATGTGGGGTGAATTGGCACGTCGCGTTTATGGCGGAGGCCGTCAATATTTCACGGTACAGGAGCTGAAAACTTCAATAGTGACTGAATGGCAGAATATCCCTCAAAATTATGTGTTAAATTTATATAAATCTATTAATAACAGGCTATTGGAAGTGATTAAGAACAATGGAGGATTAACGCATTACTGATCACTCATCTGTTGATTTTTATTTCACATTTGCAACAGAGCGTCTAAATTTTTCCCGCAGAAATTGTTTAAACATTGGAGTAATAATTTATTATTTAGTTCATATATTACTGGAGGAGATATTGTTAAGTTTATTTTACTTTTATGAATAAAAACTTAATTAGATATCTTGCTAGTTTCGCAAAGAAATGTTGCAACCCTTAAAACCCGTAAAACATCTTACCGCGTCTAAGTTTTTGTCGGGGAATGTACTTACAGTATTTATTGATGAGCTTGAAGTGGGTAATGTGGTGATGGAAAAATTCTTTAGACTTGACCAAGAGTTTTGACTGTGTCTCACGATTGTCTACTTGCTAAATTGGTCTTCTATGGTATTAGAGGCCATACGTTTTCCTTTATTGAAGGGTAGATGTCAGAGTGTGAACAGTGTTTTAGGGGTCTCATCTTTGAAATATGTTGGACAAGATGTATCCCAGGCCTTTGTTCTGGGAACCATTTCTTTATCATTTACGTTATTACCGATTATGAATATGGGCTACTACGGTTCTACGACAACTGGGAGAAGCTTTTTTGAAGCAAGCAGTCATAGTTGGCAGCATTAATTTCTGCCTGAACAGAGATAAAACTCAAACATTAAAACTTAAACACTTATATAGAACTGAACGATCCGGTCAGATGTTTTGGTCCTTTACTTGTGGCAGGTTGATGTATTAATGCTCTTACCGACCGTTTGTCTACAGTTATATACATTTTAAGAAATTAGATTTCGCCTGTTAATCCTGAAGTCTTGTTAATTGCATATTTTGGTTATTCTATTCAGTAATGGTTTACGGAGTCTTTCTATTATAATTTTACAGAAAAGCAATAGGGTAATTACTAATGTTAACCGAGGAATCCGGTAAATTTTAACTTTTGCAAATCTATATATTTTTCAGTGTTTAGTATACGGTGAAAACTATTTAAATTCTTATCGCCGTGGTTATTTACTAACCACTGGAAGGATGTAAATGATAATAAATTTCAAACTATACCTAAAAAAAACCCATATTGCGAAATACGGGAGTTTGTTGTATGTTAAAATGTGATTTATTACGCGTTGTTTTGTCATTTTGCGTCATATAATTGTACCCATTATCCTTACACAACTATTAGTGATGTTTATCCTTATGCAATTATGAGTTATTGTAGACGTAGTTCCGAAATTAGTAGCAAAGTATATGCGCCAAACCAGTTAATTGGAGCCTATACCTTTTTCTTCCTTAAATTATAAGTTTGCCGTTCTAAAAAAACGGGTTATTCGAACGAGAAAAAATAAAACCAAAATAGATCGGCGCATAAATTTTTCAAAAGGTAGACAGGATAACAGGTTAAACAAACATCGCAAAGCTAATCCTGGGTCGGCTTATATTACAAAAAGAGATCATTTAACAGACCACCTGGTTGTTTACTTTGGAAGATTTGTAGCCAGGTAAAACTCGAACAGGCATCATACCGACTTCTCATTAATACATTCAAGAGATATTCTTTGCCATATAAGATATATATGCGTTTACGGATTGCTCTAGAATTTCTTTATGCTGTAGGTATATCCTTTTGTATCTGTAGGTATAGCGTGCCATCCAGCTACAGCGGATACAAGTTGTTTTTTGTTTTTTTTATTGAAGATTCTGTATATTATTACGCTTTTGGAAGCCTCTCTTCAGTACATGTCAACTTCCTTTAATAGTTGCTCCTATCTATGTTAGTTTTTGAAGAAATTTGATGGTTCTTTGATGGTGGATATCTTAAATACCTCAGGTGTTAGACAGATGATTCAAATTTTATTGAATTGACTATGTTTTGAAGTTTTAGACAATACATCGCGGAATTTTTTATATCAACTAGATTCTACAAGATGGTGATCAATATTCTTAACAAATTTGCTTCATTATTTCAAGTATTTTAAATAAATATTTTTATATATGTGTATTTTTCCAGAATCTCGGAGAGAAGGTTTTTTTTCTTTAAGGTTTTGTTATTTCAAGCATGGCAAAATATTTTTAGAAAAGCCAAAATAAAAAAATAAATTAAACATGAAGTTATGCAGATAAGTTTTTCGTTTAAAAATAGAGTGTTACCAAAAGATACTATAGAGTTTTGTATCGCTAGAAATATTCATAAAAGAATTCATCTCTTTTGGAATAATTCCAGCATCTACATCATTTTCCTACGTACATTGTCATTGAAAGTTAACAAATACGTGTCAATAATAAATACAGAAGATAACTAGACAAATGTTGATTAGAGTTCAGCATAAGACGAATAGATTTATTTAAAGCATCTCCTAGCAAATTTATTCAGCAATAAGAAATCTATTAAAAACATATTGAAAGTTGTTTAAAAAATTGTTGCAATTTAGCTAAATAGAAGGCGAAACACTTTCTGGATGAATTTCATAAAGCAATGCGTAACGTGGACAATACATAACATATTACTCCTGAAATCTTAGTAAATGTTAATAAATATGAGTTCCCATTAGGGTGTTCCATGGCATAATTGCCACAGGTTAAAGCAATTTCAAGGCAAAAATGTTAAATGGATATATGTCCAGAACTCAGCTACAAGCATTTGGAGTCTTAGGAAACCCTACTGATCTACCACGATAGCAGCATGACACCGGCAGCGATACGGGGGGACATCAAATTTCATATAAACTCAGTTTCCAAAATGTTGAAGTTGCTGATTTGTCAGTCATTCTGTCAGTATTCTCTCTGAGCTTGTCCATTATACAGCTTTAAATGTAACTGCGTCTAAGCATGATGTAGTAGTAGTAGAATTAGTGTCTAGTATAAAGCCAATAAAAACAAAG
The DNA here is from genome assembly GCA_902654985.2 of Oryctes borbonicus. NCBI lineage: Eukaryota > Metazoa > Arthropoda > Insecta > Coleoptera > Scarabaeidae > Oryctes > Oryctes borbonicus. Next base: position 3,325,253 of record LR736857.1, read on the forward strand.
TATTTAGCGCTGAAATCGGTCGACGATTGGTCTTTCTTGATGTCGTGTCAGTATCATTGTCAGTAAGTGTGAAAGCGCCTAATGGGTACGCTTCTAGGCAAGTAAGTGAAAATTTCTGCGTTTTAAGTAAAAATAATGATATTTCTTACCTTTTCGACAACCAGGTCCCAACCAATTGTTTATGAGAAGTGTCGACAACTGTGTTTAAATCTTCTAAAGCAAATTTGGAAGTCAACCATTCACATTGTTGTTCTTTTCCAATGACAGCTGTAAAGCAATGGAAAAGGTATGGAAGTATTTTCGACACAAACAGAAAGTGCAAAGCAAATAATATTTTGATATTTATTATATTATTTATACGATTTTTGGTGTAACTACAAGCATCTAAGTAAGCACCCTGACAAGTTTATTACACACAAAAAGATAAATAATAAAGGCTGGATAGTAAAAGTACCTTTATTACCGTGTTAATACGATCACGGTACTTTTTTATGTTTTTTAATATATATTGTTATATTTCTTATTTGGAGATCTGGCGGTTCCGGTAGATAATAAAAGCTACAATAAATTATATTAAAAGTTTTGATGTTTCTTACACACTCTCACACAAAGAAGGTCGCTTGTTAAATCAAAACAAAAATTATAGAAATTTTTTGCTTGGATCAACAACAATATCAGTTCGTTTAACAATATCAATTCAGTTACAACAACATATACTTAATTTTTGCCTTTTTTGTTAATGTAACTGTTCTTTTTGTTGGAAGAACAGCTGGTGCCGCCTCTACTGACTTGTTGTTGTTTTAGCAGAGTGCATGCATTGAATCAACCAAAAATACTTCAACCGCTGCATTTTGTTAAAAGAATAAAAAAATCGATTCGCCGTATGCAAGAGATTCACGAGATCCAACAGCCAGCCTTCACTCAGTGTTAACTATTTTTCTTTTGAGCAGGAACGATGTTACTAAAGAAAGTTACTTTCGTTAACAGGATTAAAGTAAAGTAACAATAATCTACGACTACTCTATTAACACCTCTAAATACTAGTTTGATATTAGTTTTTCCTTACAGAAAATTTATCTTAATAAAAAGGATTGGGCATGATATAGTGAGGAAATAAGACAAGTAACTGAAAGGTTAAAGTTATTCAGTACGATGGTTTCTAAGGGTTTGTGCACAAAGAATGATTGTAATAAATATAAAGATTTCTGCAAGGATCTAATTAGCAATGTATCATGATAATTAGGCGTGTAATTAATAATGAGATAGAAACGTAGTTCAATGGAAATTAGGTCTAAGGGCGAAATTATTACTGATCCTTATATTTTCAGAACCGTGATAGCTCTGTTTCAAGGATCTTTTCAGGTATCGACAGAATAATAAATAAGAAACTTTTTCTGCAACCGACTAATTATTCGGAACTGTACAATATTATAATGAATCTACCGGATAAGTACTTCTCTGGAAAGGATGAAATTCCTTCCTCGATTCTTAAGCGTGCGTCGAATGTCTAACAAATCCGCTTGCATTACTTACAAACCTATTTTTCCTTCAAGGTAGTTCCCCAAATAAGCTAAAAGTGCCTCGTTTAGTATCTACTTTTAAAAAGGGGGAACATACCAATGTTGCAAATTATCGTTCTATTTCGCTTTTCGAAAGTGTTCGTGAATGTTATGCTTAATCGTCTCTATAACTTTTTTGACTCTACTAAATTATTGAGTACTGCACAATATGGTTATCTTAAGTTTAGATCAATCAATAATGATATACTCGATGCTTTGTATTGAACAAAAACTAATAGTAGGTAGCCTCTATTTCGATATGTCCAAAGCATTCGCCAATGTTAACCACTTCTTGCTTTTCGATAAACTGTTTTCCTACGGAGTACGAGGAGGATGTCATGGGCGGTTGACGCCGTACACTAGTTAGTGGGTTCAGATTATTTTATTGAGTGCCGAAAAGAAAAAAAGTTTCCTCAAAACGAGTCATAGATAACAGATGTGCTTCACAGGGCTCTATTTTGGGTCCCTTTCTTTTCTTGATGTACGTTAACAATTTGGTAATTTGCCTGTCTTTGTAAAGCGTGATTATTCTGCATTTATTCGTAACAGACATTAATAGAGCACAAGATATGCTGAATATTTATCAATTCCAGTGCATACAACGGTGCCATATAAAAAATCCCCACCGTCTAGTTGTACTAAAATCCATAATAATTTACCACCTAAAATTAAAAAAATCACATCTTTGCACAGATTTAAATTAAAAGTTATTTCAAATACACAATTATCGGCACACTCCGCAGCACACACGCTTAATTGATTAATCTGGGACAGCTGTTTCGTTATGATTGGATCCACGAGATCAGTTAAATTAACATTGTCATAAATAATAAGGAATTTTCAAGATATGACAGTGATTAAATATTATCAACTACAAATAAATCGACAACGATGCAAGCACATATAAATTAAAAACAAAATTCTAAGGAAGCCTAGAAAACATAAATTAAGAATGAATTAAATACATAACTTGCATTTACGGGTTATCTTAATAGTTTCGTTTACAATTATTAATCTATTCAATTATTAAAACATTGGAAGACATATACATAGATACAAAATAAACAAGATAAGTATTACGCAACTACGACACCATAAAGAAATAGTAGCAACGCTATTTACTAGTTTAATTCGTGAAGATAATCAAACATTACTTAATTTAAGCATGCTCTATTTCCTATGAGCAATTACAACGCGTATCTCCACCATTTCATTTAATTAAAGTGTCTGTGACATCGAATAAAAGCCATGTCAGAGAAAATTTAGTTGTTCTATTTACAAAAATATTCTTTTTAAAAGTTTCATACCTGATATAATGCTTAAGACCATGAAAATTTTCATGATGACGAAATTTCACGTATGAATCACCAACAGCATCTGATCTCGGTTGCTTTCAGAACAAAACGAACTCACGTGTTATTTATTTACGAAGAAGAACGTAAAAACATAACAGATGCGAACTTGTCGGTGTACAGAAAGGGAATGTTCGCGGTCATCTTCAGTTTCTCGCTCGACCATGAGGTCCATTCGGTTTGGGTAATCCTCGCTGCGGGAGCTTAAAATATCCGGCGAGAGTTGTCCGGTGCGACCGTAAACCTGCGGTCAGTGAGGAAAAAACGAGGTTTAACACCATGTCAGTCGTAAAAGTAAATATCTCTTTAAGAATTTTGATTTATTGCGCTGCCCTTATGGTATATGTTGTTAATAAATGTAAGGTACTGTATTCGAATTTTAAAACCTTTTCATTTTCGGGCGTAAACGAATTACCAAAATATTAATGATGCTTGCAAAGTTTCTAACCTAAATGCTATTGCCTGTGTAGTGAAAGATAGGTGAAATATACGCAAACTTACGAGGGTAGTCTAAAAGACCAAAAGTTCAAAAGTTTCCAGCCTAACACAAAAACAAATATTTTTTTTGTCATATTCAGCTCTATTTCCCAACATAGGGGAACCTCGTAAATTTGTACGTGGGCGCAGTTTTAATTCATGACACTGAAATAATATCTTCGCTGTTATCAGTTTGACAAATGGGCAAAGATGCTCTAGAATCTATAAATAAATATGAAACGTTTTAGCGAAAATGAAGCAGAAAAGGCAGTAGAACAATGAATATGGAAGATCTCTTTCTGTGACTTTTGGTAGTATCTGAACCGCATATATACAGTTTGGGAAACTGTATGCAAAACGCAAAAAAGTTACAACCATTACCGCCAAATCAAACCACCAATACCACATGGTGAAAGTGCTGACGGTGACGAAACCTCCAGCATTCTTCGCCTGAATCCTTCGAAGAGTTGTCTGGCGAAGAAGTCTTTGATTAGAAACGTTTTAACGTAATTTTTGGTCTTTATATAATATAAGTACTTCTTCTAATAAATGCACATTTCATTCACGTACGTACATCTTCTGTGTTTTATTTTAGTCCTAGTATTAATATTATAATATAATTTTAGATTAAATGAAATCAAAACGAAAGCAACCAATTATTCTTCCATTTTTTTATATTTATTTTCAAATTTATTTCAAATTTCTAGTTTTTGTTCACCGTATTGTACCAATCATTGTGTTTTTGGCTAATATGATCATAGATTCGTAATCAGCGACCTCAAAAATCCATAGTTACAAAATTTCAAATAAATTGATAAACGATATCATATTTTGACCACGTTTTTCCGATTTGGAACCGCTGTGGTCTGTACGCATTGAATTATCCAAATAGTCGCCATCCTCTCCATTCCACGTTTACAGCTCTTCAAGGGAATTTATGTGAGGCTGGTACGTTGAAGGAGTGGATTCGATTGTACACCTGCAATTGCACATGAAATACTTGATGTGAATTTCCACTTTATACAATCAAGTTGGTAGTGGCCATTTTGCGTTAATTTTAGATTTAATTTCTCATTTATAAGCATTTACATTGAGGTAAAGTAACTTTTACATTTCAGTCTGTTGCATTTTCTTAACGGAACGTTTCCGGACGTTCGTTTTTTCGGACTTTTCGTTTTATTTTGATGGGTAGAATACGGCCTTTGTTAAAATGGTTTCGAATCACCTTGTATATCACTTATTTTAATACATGCTATAATGAATAGAATAGCAAGAATAATATTTTGACTTGAAGTTAATTGAGAAGTATATAATATAAAATATATAAACTTTTATAGTCACTTTTATTGTAATTCATAATTGTAATTTTAAAATTTGCATAAGCTATTTCTTAGCAACTAGCTATCGCTAAAATAATAGAAAGTGCAATAAATAATATAGTCTCTTATATTTCTCATAATCATTATTGTTTGTAGTGTAGATTTTAGGACATAGACAGGGCCACCGGTCACTTTTATAACCTGTGTAAAATTTAAATGGATTTTTAATCCACCGAGGGCAGGTAGCGGCAGCTTTAGCGTTACGAGAAGGGCAAAGTACTAAAATATTACTCAAGAGTTTAACGAAAATGGGGAAATGAGAAATACCACAACATTCTATTGCAAATGAATTTTAGGAGAAGTAAGTTACTGTACAAAGGATAACTGAACAATAGAAAACAAATAAATCTCATTTTGAAAGAGCCTGAAAAGTAAACGACTTAAAAAAAGTAATCTACCAACATAATCCGGTCGTTTATATAATCAAAGCTGAGATGACTCACACGCAGCTGACGAATATGAATGAAATCCGTTATTTCTGTCTCTTCTATAGACAAGCCATGCAATAGGTTCTATCATTTCGATATGAACCTGAAAGGCAAGAAAACGTGGCACGTATTGACTGAGAATTGGGGCACGAGAAAGCTTGTTGAAGCAGTTTAAGCGAAATAAGTCGGAGTTTTGGCGTCGATGTAGATGAAACTTGGATACGCCAGTACACTTTTGAAGCCAAGACACAGTCGAAGCCGTGGGCTGCGACTTCCGAAAAGGCTGTTCCATCGGCTAGGAAAATGATGGCGGCTATGTTTACGAATAGTCGTGGAGTTATTTAAATGACTCTCTTGGAAAGAAAACTATAACGGCGGCGTAGTATGCATCATTACTTGACAAGCTGAAGGTAGAAACTGTAGAGAAACTGCCGCATTCGAAAAAAGAAAGTTTTATTCCACCAAAATACTTACCCTATTCACCAGACCTGGCCATCAGCAACTTTTTTGTTTCCTATGCTCTATGTTTCGCTTGGAGGAGAGAGATCTTCGTCGAATGAGGAGGTTACTAGAAACGTCTGCTTTCCAAAGCAAAATGCCAACTTTACTTTGGATGGATTAAAGAGATGGGAGCATTGCTGTGGAAAGTGAGAGGATCTACAAGGAGAAAATGTTGAGATATTAAACTGAATTTGACGAAAAAGAACTTGTTTCTATGTTAGTCGGGAATCCTTTCAGACTACTTCGGTGAACTTTTATTGGTTATTACCATCACGTGATGCATTTAGTTCCGGGGCAAAAGTTGAGGGCGCAACATTTATCATTACTAGTGGGAAACAGTAACACTAACAGGGTGACATGACTGAGACAACGATGACCAATTGTGATTATTAGAGATGACCAAGGCAGGTGAAATTATTACTTTATTGCAGCGACTAGACAGACTCGTGTCTATTTGTCTCATAAGAAAAGGTTCGTGTTGCTTATTGGTTTCCCCGACAAAACACGAGTCTGCAAAAAAGTAATAATTTCACCTGCTTTTGTCATCTCTAGTGATTATCAATTATATTTGAGGACGCCGCCTTGCATGTACCCATGTTGCCTTTGTACAGTGAGAGTGGGGCTCTTGCGAAGAAATAGATGCTGCAATAAACAAGAAAATACCGCTATTTGAAGATTTAAAGACAGTGGAGCAAGAATCCATGCGAAATAAATAGAGTTGTAGTAAAAACTATTAAAACACATATTTATATAATATAGAAAAGCTAGAAGCTTCGAAAGTATTTCACCATAGACTTATCTTAATGGAACTTCATTCCAGTGAATCATAAATAAATAAAAGAAATTAAATTACCCGCTACTTTGGTGTTATTGGGTGTAATTCTGAAACAAAGAGTTGAGGGTGTAATCGTCATATTTTTAATTACGATAAAAAATCGCCCGTATATTACGGCCCCTGGGCTATGCTCGTGTTGTAGAAATTATAAACATATCTTCTTGAAATATTTACAAATTTTATTAAAAAACTTCTTGTTATATTTTAGGTAAGAATAAATTACTAATCGTTACTGGGAGAATAATTTATTCAGCTTGAAGTACCTGTTTGCTGTAGGTTTACCAGCTTATAATTCATATTTAATGAATTATTCCACTTAAAATGCCTGACATAAAACAGTTTCGGATGTTTCGAAATATCCAAACACTGTGTATATTATTAAATGCATTTAAATTGGTTTTAAATGTCTGTTTAAATTATTAATCCCTACAGTAATCTGTAGGAATATTTGAAGGTACCTTTCTGAAGAAGATAATTCATTAGCGCTCTATTTCTACGAAGCCTAACTTCGTGGTTGCTACTGTTAGGGCAATGGCTAGCAGATGGCGGAACGGGTATTGAATTCACTGAAGCTGGTATATTGAATTTGAAAACGTACAACGTAAAATTATTTCAGGACCCGAAGTATTTATGAGTTGGTATCTTTTCCTGAATTTAGTTATTATTTATTTATTATATATCTTTATGTAGAGTTTAATTTTGTGTTCGCCGCTTTTTAGTTGACTTGATTATGTTTTGTTGCTCTAATCATTGAATACACACGTTTATCATTTAAATTTATTAATTGTTCATACGTATAATTATTAAACAAGCAACAATCATCTATTGTATTTTGATAAAGCTCTGCTAGGATATCTTTTGCAATTTCTAATATAAAGTTTCCCGAAATGTAGGGAGCTTTTGTAACGAAGATTATAACGATTTATTAAAATAAACGTAGAGTGCCAATATTTAAATTACACATGAAAAAACAGCTTGATAAATTGGAAACTGAAATTGATAAATTGAAGCAGAACTAACAAGAATTCAACAATTTGGAAAGATGGCAAAAAATTTCGCTTAGCAAGTACCGAAACGAAGAGGTATTATGAAACAAAGCTTGTAAACTACGCAAATTTGTCCGGTAGCTTCCTAAATAAATTATAAGCTATATATATTCAGAACCAAGTCGAGCTATTCCGAATTCAACATTATTTAATACAATGGCGCCAATCTTCCCTTTCCTTTCCTACCACCGCTATCCCTTCACGGCCTTACTTTTTTTTACAACCAGCAGTAATAGCCGAACGGCAGCGAGATATCCGAACGAAAGTAGGAACCGAGAAAATAATATAATCGAATATCGGAATCCACTTCACAAATTTCCGGTAATGGGTTTCTATTTTGGAGATCAAAATAAATATGGCATTGTATGATAAAACTGGAGACGAGTGGGTCGCTCTTTTTAAGACGTGGATGATGTTATGTTATTCTGACGGGACGGGCGAACCCGGTCCGTTCATGCGTGAAGTTTAAAAGCTCACTGTACGAGCTTTTTATACTTGAAAGCTCACGATACAAAGTTACGGCTATGTTAGATTATTGCAGTTGGGGAGAACTGGACAGAATTAGTGCCTTACTCAAGACATTAACTTTCGTACGTAGGACGTCTCACTTGTGAACAAGAAAAATAAAATGAAAATAAAACTTCATATTTGTTCCTGTACTTTGAACCATCATAATTGATTTTGTTTAAATCCGCTTGGTTTTTTAAGGGTGATAGCCTAATTTCAATCAACTGAATTTTTCAATATAACATTTGTTTGCAAATAAGTATGTTTGGAGGAGGACTTCTGGTTGCGAGTAGTACTGAAAATCATTAAAATTAGTGGAAAGAAAAAAACAGAAGACCCACAACCACGGTAACAAAGACAGCATGACAAACCAAGAGCTTTCCCAGAGTCTAAAACCAAACACATGTAGAGGTTTTACCACTGTTGTTGTTTTCTTTTTGGGTAGATTTAAAATGTTTACAGTTTTATCTTCTGGCACTTCTGAAATTCGGTAATACAATGCCCTTTCCAAGAATCAATCCAGAGAACACTGTTTCGCCCGATATTTGGGACGAAAGCATCTAGATTTTGAAATGATTTGAAGTGAGTTTTCTAGACGTTGAACATTTGCGAGCGCGCAACTTAAGGGTTACACGTTTTCGTAGATTCAATGAATACTAAAAGTAATGACTAAAGTATGCGTTCATCTGCAGAAATGGCTTATAAAATTGTGTGTTGTAAAGTACAAAGATTTCTGACCTTTCACTGCCAAAATACGGTCAAAGTAACTAGCAATATTTTATTGTTATTTTTGAATTTCTTTAACGTTTATCTGTCCAAGTTTCTTATACAGCACCGTTTTCTACGTAAAAGCGGCCTTGTTTTTGATGCATAAAAGAAGGAAATTGCGGTCCTGAGTTATATATTTTTTTCGATACTAAAATTTAAAAGTCGTGCACATCTTTGGTGGGGATTGTATTCCGGTGTCGAGTGATTCAGTCGCTAATTGTGTTTTTTCTTATACTAAGATATTTCTTTAACCTCTAAAGCTTCATCAAAATCTGAATATTCGGGTTACTGGAGTTGATTTATTAGCTTAAGACTGGTTAGGTTAGATGTAATGATGGCTTGCAGTAGTTTGGTAGCAATTAATATTATTCCAATCATTTATTAAATGCTTCCTTCGTAAGTGGCGCATTAATTATGTTTTCCTTGATGTTTGCGTACGTTAGAAAACAAACACCTTCTTTATTTTTAATTTCTGCTCCTCCTTAATCGATATCGCAGCTTGCCATGGAAGCAATCAAAACTTCTTTTCTTCCGTCTAACTAGCATATCTTATACACACATATACACCATTATAGATTTTTTTTTCGAGTTAGGGAAGATCGGAGCGTTCCAATTTCGTCATGCGCGTTATTAATGTGTATAAACTTTTAAAGCGCGTTCACCGCTTCACAGGTCCGCTGTACGTTGACTTGAGGGTGAAAAAAAGCGAGGGTGGCTTCGTTAGGGGTAAAAAAATACTAGATTTGCATTCTGGAACCTTCGTATAAGAATTCTTTCTCTTCTGCCACCGTTCCGATATGTATTGTCTAGAGTCCTCTAAAGGGCGAGCACGTTACAGCGTCGAGGTTCTTATTTTATACATTAAAGCTTGCAACATTTGCAAAGTACGTTATCGCTTTCTGTGCTTATCTATTAAATTAGTTTGTGTATATAAATATATTCGGGATATATTTTTTTTAATATAACAGGAGTGTTATAAAGTAGATTGCATTGATTTTATCGAAAGTCAGCAGAATTAAAATTAATTCATTCATATTTAAATAAATTTAATATTTGGGAAATAAACTCTGCTTAGTCTGAAACTTATTGTTAGTTTGTCTTCATTTTTCTAAAATCAAGTAAGTCTTTATAGTTCAGCGAAAGCTATTTTCGTTTCAGGTAAAACACTTTTTCCGTTCACAGTTCAAAATAAAAGCTATGGCATTATTCAAATTTTCTAAGCGATTAGCCTACTTTAATAAAATCCACTACTTGTCAATTTCGTCACGGCTAAAGTACTTTCATAATTTGTCCATTTATTCTAGGAGGCTTACATTTTTTAGTTCTCAAATGATTAGAAATTACAAATCATTCGGTTCATTTATTGCTTCCTGTAATGTGCTTTTAATATTTCTATATTCTGTGGCAGATCGTCCAAATAAATCCTTTGTTACAAGGCAAAAGAATTGAGTGGTGTGATGTGTACTTATCTATCCTTTCGGGAAAAAAATAACCTAACCAAAAAAAAGTATTTAAAAATTATAAGACAAATGCTCCCAAGATGTGCAAATACATGTGATGAAATAACTTTTTTGTACCGTAGACTTCTTTTGTTAATTACAGGGTTATTTCATAAAAAAAACCTAAATGTTTCTCCTCATTTACAAGTTCAGGTGTGTCCAGCAGCAGGATAAAGTTTGATAACCTTCAACATCTTTGTATTAAATTTTTGTTGCATGTAACATTTGCGCACGCCTTCTTAAAGGTAATTTGGGGCTATCTGTCTGTTAATCATGTAGATGCGTGATTTCGATCCTATGCTTTCTTTGTTTTCTTCATATACGTTGCTGAATCAGTTTTAGTGAATTTATTAATAAATTTTCGCGATGTCTCCTTTGAGACACATTTATTAGAAAACTTTTCGGGAAAAGGATCAGTTGCATCGATAAGACGGACTTCCATTTCCGTAACATTGTACGCTTTGCTTTCGTTAATGTTGTCAAAAAATGTCATCGCGGAATAAAAATACTGACAGACATAAAAGGACGGCTCTCTTGACTTTTTATTGAATGCTATTAATAATCGTGCAAAACAATTATATATTTATACATAGAGTTGTTGAAGGCCGTAAATAAATTGAATGAGCCGTAAAAGTGTACAATGAATTTCTTAGGAGACCACAATTTTTGATGAAGAATGACTTTTCGTCGTAAAAGTAATAAGAAAGATTTCCTCATATTGTCAACTTCATCATGATTATTAAACTAGGCCAATCATTCTCAAAATTTGCATAAAGCCATAACTGTTTATTCTGGGCAGCTCTTCATAATAACAATTTGCCATATTGTGAGCGGAAATACTAACTAAAAATAAGTTTCAAACCAAATAGGATTCACATTAAATACCAACTCAAACATTTTTTTGTCCATCATAGCAATTGTCAGCTCCATCCCTGAACATACTGTATGTGTATATTGCTAAGTGATGGATGAAACATAATCGTTAGACTCTTAAAAGGTCGTATATAATATTCAAATTTGATTGCATGTACACAAATTTGTCTTCACAAACCATAATGATAACATGGAATATCATTTTGAGGGTAAATTTGACACGATTAGAATCTAGAACTTAATACGCTAGCTTGTTATAATCTTGCTTCATGGAAAACGATGTGAAGGTTGAACCTAAGTAGGAAGCCAAGACTCTTACCATATCAACAAATTTATTAATTATATTGATAAAAATCGACAGAACTTCATTAATCGATTAATCGATTTAGTAAACACATTTACATTTAGTTATGTTCTAGCAATATTGACTTACATTATCGTTAGCATGCTTGAAGGTGTCCATAACGGAGCTGGATTCCCATTACGAAAATATATTTTCGATATCACATCACGGTTTCATTGTGAAACGTCTCAAGGGGGCGGGGAAGGGGTGCTTAGTGACCAACTTGGAAATGTGGTAAAGTAGATTTATGTATTTATGGATCCTATTAAAAATGGAAGAGGTTTTTAAAATTGAAAAAGTAATTGCATTGTTCCAAATACCCAAAGTAGCAGACTCAAAACAAAATATTTTTATCAATTTTGCAAATATCAGGTTACCTTCAACATTCATACAGAAAATCTGAAAACACCTTTGGAATTTTTGTAATGGTGTAATTAGCGATTTAAAAAGGCATTTTGGTATAAGTACGTTCCTGCAACAAATTAAATTTGCACAAAATTTAAGGATCTTGACACAAATTTATTTAGATGTTAATGTTGGTGAACTGTGACTTGGATTTATAGTAATTTGTGATAAATATCTATATTTATCGCATTTGTTATTATGTGATTATATATTTTGAACTTATTTTTGTTTTGGACCTATCCTTTGCCTTGATATGCATGTCAATATTTTTAAACCAAGTGAAATAAAATTCCCAATATTCTATCTTATACGTTTATTGCGTTAAGATTAGAAGTATTGTTGTGAATGTATTATTATCTGATTACACATTTTCATTTTATTAATTAACAGAAACTATACTTCACTTGTAGTATTTTTTCTAATCATTATCGAACTATCACGCTGAGAATTTTGAAGAAAATGAGATGTTGAAGATATTTTGGATTTTTCCTATTTTAATTAATTACAACATTTTCTACAAATTTAACCGCCAGTGATATTTTATCAAATTATTCACCATAATCCATATAATAGTAATAAAACTAACGTCTTAATCAACACAGATTCCCACGCGAGAAATAAAACAAGACATTAGTGGACGTTAAGCACGTTAAGGTTCACATCATTATTTTTCTTTAATTAAGCCGAGCTTTTCTTCTACTACTGGCGTATTAATGAGCGACGTTAATGTCAGTTTTAGTGTTCTGCTTCCTATTGCCATGTTCTTCAATATGTTCTTTGTACAGTCTTCTTGTTGCTACTGAATTAATTACCTTAGTTATACGGATGCTTAATTAGAAACTCGTACCGTAATTTAAATTAGCTTACCCAGATACTTATTCTATTTTTTTTCACTGCTATACTACTATATAGTATAATACTGTTCACTTAATTAAAATGTTTCCGAAGCAGGTTTAATTACGATTACCGTGCAATCAGGTTAGTTTATTTTGGTGAAGGTGAACTTGGTGTCATTGCTAATTATACAATTTTAGATGCAGGATGTGAAGAATGGTTTTTAAATAAAACCAACACAGAAGTATGTATACAACGTGTATCAAAAAGTATGCATCACATGAGGTTCTTTTCTTTGGTATAGATTTTTATAAAATTGTAGCTATGCAGTTTATCTTTTACCGTATTTTGAGTGGGCATTTAAAACTGAAAGAAGCTCGAGTAAATTACTTAAAACTGAAAGAAGCTCGAGTAAATTACTTAAAACTGAAAGAAGCTCGAGTATATTACACTAATTTTTTAAAATAGAAGGAAAGTTGTTCAGAATCAATAGCTATACTCAGATATGCAATCACAGCCTCCTATCTTAGAAATAAAAAAATGCCTTTTTTACCGGATCTTTTTAATGCTCTCCACATTTATAACATCTGATCTGCTCAAAGTATTCCTAATTGATATGACTAACAAAGAATGGAAATGTTTTGTGTGCTTAATTTTGTGTAGCAAAGGTGCTATCTTTGTAAAATAATAGAGAGTAGCTAGGATTTTTAACGAAAAATATAGCCCCACTCAGCCATGGGACTGTAATAAGAATTGTGTGAAAATTTAAAGACACCGGTTCTGTTGCAAATAGGTTGATAATTGGTGAAACTACGAATGTAATTGTTTTATTTAATGTAATTGAAGATGACAAAACATCTTTATGAAAAATTTCTGACCGAAGAACTAACAACAAAAATCCCACATGATGTCTACTTTTTGATATACGTAGTACAGGGGACATAACGAAGATAATTGTTTAATGTGTTGTGTGATTTAGTTTAAAATCAGTAATTAAAAGCAAATAATTTAGACTAGTAAATTATTTAAGCAGAATTAGTAACTTTATAGGCGGATAAATACATGCAACATTATTTTATTTTATTGAAATATTTACTACTGTTAGGCTTAAGCAAAAAAACGATTTATAATTAGGCATTAGGCTATACAGGGTTAGTACAAGGTTTCGCAACACTCGGATAACTTTTTCGGAAGCAGACCAAAAAACTTATGTTATTTATATATTTATATAAACGCAATACAAAGAATAAAAAATTCTAATATCGTAAAATCAGATATCTTTGAGAATACAGTGGTTATGTTCAAACTGTGCTCCGTTCATAACTTGGCAATGGTGTAATCGATCAACAAAATGTCTCATTGAATTCAGTCGAGGCATAATACGATCGATTACTTCAGTTATTCGTTCTTCTAATTCTCCCATAAGAGAAAACTTAGTGGCTTCCGATATAGCTCGTACTGAGAGAAATTGATGTTTTATACTTCTTCAGAAATTCAACAAATCGAAAGTTTAATGTAAACAAAATACCCAACTCATCTGAGCGCTTCAACAGATAGACCATAAACGCAAATTCCCACAGCCTTGTATACTTATAACAATGTATTTATTTAATGTTATTCATACTGAAGGTGAGAGGAAAGAGAAAAACGTCTTGACCCAGAAAATTCTATTCAATATTCAGTTAATACCGGTGACCGGCTTCGTGTGAGATGCATATCTTCAGGCTAAAGTTCGATAATCCAGTACGAAAATGTCGAAAGAATAAAATAATGAATTTCTATTGTACATTTCCACTGATCACTGAAGAAGACTGTACGAAGGGTATATAGAATGTTCTGAGGAAATCAAGCGAGTGTTTGGTGATAAGCCGCGTCCCTTACATACCGTAAAGCGGTGGTACAACAAATGTCCTTTCCTTAAACGACAACTTTCGAGCTCCTAGTAAGTGAGCTTTGTACCCACAATTCGACTCCCGTTCAAAAGAAAACCGCGTGATATGGCGCAGATCTACACTGGATCGCTTTGACAATGGATCATCTCATTTGGTGTATAACATTATTACTAAAGTTCGCCACTTTCCGTGCACTTCACGAAATTAGCAGAGACTAGATAGACTTGTGTTTATTCTCTCATGAGAATGGGTTCGTGTTGTCTGCTGGTTTCCCCGAGAGTCGATAAAACACGAATCTGTCTAGTCCCTGCTAATTTCTTAAAGCGCACGGGAAGTGGCGAACTTTAATTATTATAGATGACGAAACGTAGGTGAAGCTTTGTGATTCCGAAAGATGGTTGCCAATTTTCTGGAATTACAGGACATGTTTTCAATGAAGCCGAGGAGGATCATTGTATTGGAAGGACCGTACGATGATAACTAGAGATGACAAAGGCAGGTGAAATTATTACTTTTTTTGCAGCGACTAGACAGACTCATGTTTTGTCGACTCTCGGGGAAACCGATAGGCAACACGAACCCGTTCTTATGAGACGAATAAACACGAGTCTGTCTAGTAGCTGCAAAAAAGTAATAATTTCACCTGCCTTGATCATCTCTAATGATAACCCTCGGTCGCCTACTGCTGCTCAAACAACGCTTAAAATATTGACATAATGGGTCATTTGCCGTACAACGCAGACCTACCCGCTAATGATTTCCTTTCATTTTCTCGTGTAAAGAATAAGTTACAGGAAATATGTTTTATATTGGCCAAAGAAGCGGTCGACGCATTTAAAGATGATAAAAAACGTAACGCGGAAAGATTGGAGAAAACTCTTTGAAGATTGGTTTTCAATTGGATGCAAACGCGTATTGACCGTGAAAGAGAATACTCAAATTATAAATTAGTGTGCATTACTTTACTAGGCTCAGCGAAAAGAAGACAGTCGTGTGTCTCAAGATCTTTATTCTTTCTTCTAACCATTAATATATTTATTATTTACAAGTTAATGAAGGGGCCATTACGACAAGTGAACTTGCATCCAGTCTAAGTAAATATGTCGGGACAAATGTACATCGTTAGAATAAAGAATATGATAACAGTACATTAACATCTAAATTAGATCTAAAAATCATTCTCATCACAATTTTGCAGTCTGGAAATACTTGAATCTTTTTGTGGTACTTTTAATGTAATTTGTGTTTGTATTCTCTTATTATTAACATTGAGTGTACATAGGTTGCTGCAGCTCCACATAGATAGAATGGTGTTGTATAATTACGAGACCTACTTATTTTCTGAAAAAATTCCTGCGGAAATCTATAATTAACTGTGATCCTTTAATTAATACATTAGTTAATTTTTCTAACCACATACAACCGACGCATTACGAATAATTACCTTAAATTTTATCAAACATTTTTATCTCCGCTTACATGCCAGCGTCTAAAAGCTTTCGGTAGTATAAAATTTTCTCTGCCAACTGTACGACGAGCATGCCGTTTTTTTTTAACGGAGGGTGAAAAAACAGGGGTAACTTTAAGGGTGCAAAAAAATGAGGGGGACGTTTTTTATGAATGTCCAATTTTATTGTGACGTTTCGATCGCGTAGGGCCCGAGGGGAATCAATCGATAAATTCGATTTCTGACTGGGTTTTTCACGTTGACCTAGGTTATGGGTAGTTTATGTTTTACCTTGACATAGTGCGTTTCATACAGGGGTTCATGAGTTGTAAAGTTTCAAACTACCGGCTGAAGATTTGAGAACATAAAACAAATAGTGTAAGTTCGTGTTTTTGTAGCATACAAGTAGTGTTTGTACTTTGTAAATTTTGTAGAAAGAATATAAATATTTGCGTGAGCGTCACAAAAAATGGACGAAGGACGAAGATATACTTTGAAAATATTTATCTGTGAGTTAAGCCCTTAGCAAGGTCTACGCTGCGCGTTTTATTCTATGATTTTTCATATGATTTACTATAGAGAATTATGTCAATTGTTTGAACACCTTAATTAGTTACGGCATTTTTCTTACGAATTGCAGTCCGATTGTGTTAATATTTTATGATTATTATTAATAATTAATGTTCAATATTACACAACATTAAACTGCATAGCCTGTGCATTGAGGCAATTAGCTAAAGTAATGAATACTATTCCGTTTTAAGAGCATATGAACGCTACTCTGCTTCTTTGGAAACTCACGTTTATAAGTGAAGCTTGTAATTTATAATTGCATTTAGTTACGAGGAGAAGCAGTACTGATTACCTCTTCCCTCAAATTTCCTTCAGACTAATTTTCTTTTGCTTTACACATGAAGGATACGTGATGAGTCCAGTAAATAATTTTTGGTGAGAAAAACCACGTTCATTGACAGAAAGTTCAATTATATTTCTTCATTTCAAAATGATTTAATTGTATTGTATATCGATGAACATAGCGTTACTCACATGCATTAATTAAATTATGATGGCGGGGATGGTCACCATTCTGACATACAGTACCTTTGGAAATGGATTACAAAACAAATTGAGATGGGATAAACAAGTTTCGACAACAAGACTAATTTCAAAATTCTTGGACAATTTTAAAAAGTTTCAATAAAATACGAAACTATTTAATTATTAGAGCTCTAAACAAAACTTGTATTTTCGAACTTCAAAATTATGGACATTCCTTAAAATTTGGCGGAAGAAAATATTTGGTTCTGAATCGGTTGCAACTTCGAGACAAGACCTTGAAGAACGGATGTCGACGTATAATTTTCAATTGAAGAACTGTAGTGAGTAGTTTTAAAATTCATTAGTTGGACAATTAAACAAAATAAATATGAAAAACTCGAAAGGTATTTTAAAAATTCAAACACATTTTTAAGTAGATAAATTCATAATTGACTATCGGATGGAATTGATTTAGGTAATTGTTAAAACTTGGTAAAAAAAAATAAATATATTTTAAAATTCAAATTCAATAAGGGACTATAACTGGTGAAATAGATTGCAACAATCTTGAATTAGAATGAGCTAATCCCAAGATTTAACACATATGTAGGTGGTAAAAGATTAAGGTTTAATATATGTGTTAAATGCAATTTTTGCGATGGAATTCGATCCTCCAGGAACAAACAGTTCCTGAACCGAATTCGAACGAGGAGTTGGCCTTAGCGAGAAAAAAAACAATTTTATGTTTAAAATTCATTTTATCGTTCAAGGTAGTTTTGTGCGAGGTCGATACACTTAGTCGGATGTTTTTCTATCGATTGTATCCCATTTAAAGAAATGATTTCTTCAACCCTGCAAAACAGACGTTTGTTTCTGCGATTACTTCATCATTTGAGCCACATCCTCTTCCGTCGACCCATTTTTTCAAATTCTTTCACTATATTGTTGAAATGATCCAATAAGTTAGCACAATATTCGCTATTAATCGTTTTAATTAAATTATGTCGCGTTTGAATTGACGCCAAAAATCATTTAGATCGGCAGACATTCCGTTAAAGTTGACAAATGTGTGTTTATGGTCAGTTGCGAGCAATCGCGGTACCTCTTTTGCGTAAAGCTTCTTTATATTCAAATGAGCTATTAAAATATTACGCACCCAGTCATTTGCACCACAACCTCAGCAATCTCACGCACTTTCAATCTTCGATCATCCCATTACCATACTGTGAATTTTTTCAATCTTTTTTGATGTGGTGACCTGGACGTTCTTCACAAAGAATGCTCGTACGGCCATGTTTAAAATCAGATGTCGAATATTTTATGGTCGATAAGAAAGACGCAGTCCCCATAAACTTCACTGAGTCGCACTCATATTTCATTATTCGTTTCCTTTTTCCAAAATAAATATTTAATCGCTGCTCTATATTCAATTTCTTCCATTATTATTAAATCACAAAAGTTGTTCACTTTAAGCGGATGTAATTCACAAACTGACTAACGTATTTGCTTCAAAACTGGACAGGACTTTTGTCAAAAGTTACTTTTATGAAAAATAGAGTTATTGTCCTTCTTGCGAAGCCAAGTAATTATCGGACTCCCACATAATGAAAACTACTTCGGGGTATAGACAAAAAAATTCCATTGGCGCCTGAATTAGTGAACATACATGACGTAATCTCGCTAAAGGTCCTGTGACATAAGGAGTCCTTTCAGCAGGACCAAACGTCATGTATAATCGTCCTGACGAAACTTTCTAGAATCTATCATTAACGTAATATTGGGATGGTGCTTCACATTGTTTCAATATCAATTTAATTTGAAGTTGATGCTAATTCGGTTTAGTGTGTCAAAAATTTAGAGCAGTACCAACTTTCTATTAAAAATTTCTATATAACTAAAATGAATACATTCGCATACACTTCAAAATTCTTCCGAATTTTACAACCATTCAACATACTGAGACGTTCATACATATTTAGAGCTAGTCTCGCACACACGCTTAGCCAGGATATGAAAGCAGAGCCCACCAGCATGCACACACATCGAGAAGATGAGCGGCGCAGATGTAATCGATAGACGAAGTGTCGCGCTGATTAGCGCTGGAAAGATGGGAGGGGGCGGTCCAGTTACTGCCGCCACCGCCACCGCCCTACACACACACACGCATGTACTCGCCGACTACGTCTACACCATCGAGCCTTCGTAGAGTCGGCTAGCGCAGCGATGTCCTGACGTCACACCTCCTTCTTTGCAACCTTCTCACCCCTATGGCACTTTCTTTCCCTTCTTCTTCCTTCGTCGCTTCCGTTCGTACAAAATGGATACTGCTGCCGCGCCGCGTATTCCGTGTGCCGAGCACATCAAA
Organism: Oryctes borbonicus; assembly: GCA_902654985.2. Lineage (NCBI taxonomy): Eukaryota > Metazoa > Arthropoda > Insecta > Coleoptera > Scarabaeidae > Oryctes > Oryctes borbonicus. The sequence continues at coordinate 3,344,801 of LR736857.1, forward strand.
TAGGACTTCCATGCGCAGTTAATCGGGAACCCCTTCAAACATCATTAAAACTTTCTGCTGTTCGAAGAGGAAGAAGAAATGAGAATAAGACGACGATAAGGAAGCGCGGGCAACCGCCAAGTATCGAGGAGTATCTGTATAGACTAGTACCGATGTGAATAATTATAGATCATCTAGGTTATTTGCTGGTGTTTATTGGTTTCTTCAAACTTGAATAAGTTTTTACAGATCAAGTAAGGTATTAATCAAAAATACAAACTAATCACTTTTATACACTGTCACATGCTAAAAACTCGTTATTTTTAACGATGTCTTTTTTTTTAACTAAGCATGGAAGTAGAAATTTTAATTCTTGTTGGGTGTGGCGTTACAATTCAGTAATTTGTGACCTGTGGGAGCATTTCTTCCATAATTTTGGCGTGCAATGTATATTTCGAGTTTATAATATTTATTTACAAATATGGAATAAAATCGAAGAGTGGTTCCAAGTAACCATAAGAAGGTTATTGAAAGTACTTATAGAAATAATTGTAACTACATTCATGCATATCTACCAAGATTCCTCCAAGGTTTTAGTTTCTACATAAAAACTAAGTGTCAAGCGGGTTTAACACAATTATATAACGACCTAATTCAATAAAGAACATAAGACTTATTTTTTACGAGTTTGCCAATAACAATTATCAATTTGGCATGCTTCCATATTTTTCTATATTGCTGTATTAGTCTAATGGGTTTTTTTGTGAAGTACGGGAAATCAGTTGCGCAATGGTGTAAACTATGACAAACCTAAGAAAGTCAAACACATTCAGGGGATAAACTCCAAAACGATGGGATCTTTCATTTTCATCAGTATTTGGAATACGTTAGCGAAGATGATGGGACCTTGTCGAAAATTTAGATTTGTGTTATCAGCGTTTAAGGAGGCTATTAAAGATGGTAGCTTTCCTTAAGAAGAAAATCATAAATTTGTCATTGGAACAAAGAAATTGGAAAGCAAAGCTAGTTTCCTTTGAACAAATTGTATAGGCTTACTAACAGAAAGTGTTATCGGTAGTTGCAAATGTATCGTGCTTGTATACTATAGCATATTTACTAGGTGACACTACAACCAGCTTTAAAATAGCTTTATTATTTGTTCATTTTAATTTCCGCATACTTTGAAGCAATTCTCAGCTAAACACTTGCATACATCTAAGGTCCTTGTTATATTATATTGCCTTTGGTTTAATGAAAATTCTAGTATGTATCTCTTTTTTTCCATTGTTCCATGTTTCAATACATCTTGGGAAATATATTTATGTAGCCCATAAAAATCAGAAATAATTTTATTTTGGTGTTTTTGTCTTCCGCCATGCTAATAGCATATCCGAACCAGTAATTATTTATTCATAGCACATTTCCATCCCCAATACGCCTATGCTTTTCCCGTAATTTCGACATTTCCGAAACTCGAAGACTTTAAACAAGTGGAGGTCCACGTCAAGAGCTGGAGGAAGAACAAGAAATATTCAGAACGAATTTTCTTTTTTATTCCGTCCTCTTTTCGCGTTCGCAGCTAGCGCCATCTCATCTTGCGTCCTTTTCCCGACGCGCGTCGTCTTTTCTTTCCCCTCCTCTTGCTGCTCCTACTAGCTACCCTTCTCATCCCTCTTCCGCGCGTATAATTGGATATGGAGCGGTAATTTCTTTTCTTTGTTTCTTACTTTATTATTGCTCGAGGAGAAATAAATGGGATCGAGATGGAACGCCGCCCGTACGGGAGTGAAATGGAGCATTGGCGCTACCGTGTACGATATGAAGGTCAAAGTTCTCCGGACGGCGAAAAAGGTTTTTCGAAATTAACTTTTCCCCGAAATTTCCTAATTATTATTTAGTTTTATGGCGAAAGTTCTTGTACAAAATAAAAGTTCTTAAATAAGAAAAGTTTTTGATGTTTATGATATATTTCTGTTCGTTTCGATATAATCGATAAGTAGACTTCAATTCCAATTTTATTTGGAAATTAGGAAGTTTAACTTAAAAAAGCAAGATTTGATTAAAAGATATGAAATTGCTCGATATTTTATTTTCGACAGTTTTCTTCCATATATACTTTTATAAACCGCTAAATTAATACTGAATTTCAGCAATTTCTAAAAAGAATAATTGCATCTGCCTTCAAAATTGCATTACGTAAAAGGTCGTCTTAACTATATTATTTTATATTCTTTATCATTTGTAAATCATTTGGCAAAAATTACTTGCATTCATAGGCCACACTTAGCAGACTTTGCAGATTATATTTAGAGGCAACTCTTAGATATATTCTGAAGCATTTTTGTTTAGAATTTCCCGATATACGCCGCAGGCATTTTCTTATACTGAGCCAAATAAGAAGAATTACAAAATACCACAATAGTGATAGTATTTCATGGATTTGGATTCGAGGTAGTAGGCTTTTCTTAACATTAACAATAACAAATTTATAATAAATTCGATCGAAAAGCTCTTCATTCCATTTGCAGACATCTGACAATTTCCTTATGACTCTGGCTTCTAGCTCCCCTGGTGATGGTAACTAGCTTCACTTTAAACACTTATGTGTTCCGCTAAAAACCACTATTTGGGCCGAGGTTCTCGTGGAGCACCTAGCGTACCATTGCATATTACCATTATGGTACAATACCACGTAATTCTTATATTCTTCACCGAAGCTCGTTTGGCCACGGTGAATACCAAACGTATCTCTCTCTACGAGACACAGGGACTTTTTTACCTTTTACTGGCCTTCTTGGGCAGTTTGGATTTCATACAGCCAACCGCCTATACTCAGACGGTGGTCACACATCCTAAGGCCCTCGCCGCTGGAAGAAGACTTCTTTTATTACAATTTCATAATGCTCAGGTGGGTGACATCTTATTTCTCAATTGGAGTCATCTTGCATTGAAAAAAATCAATACTTTTTTGAGTCACGCACTTGTCTGACTTTCACATATATAATATTAAGAAAAGATGCATTCAACATACAAGGGTTAACTAAAAAGTAATATATATATTTAAAACAAATACATTCAAGAAAATATATATAATAAATGACCACACCAATTTTGTTATATAAAAATAAATAAATACTAAATAATATAATATAATAAAAAATTTAAAATGGGGGTTCCGTTACATATTATTAAATGTAACTCCAAGTCAGTTGAATTACCGATCTACGTACTTGTAAGGAATGAAACTTTGGTAAGAGCACATAAAACACTTGTGCTGTACCATCATTTAACCTCACGCTATCATTACTACCTTTTATTTCGTACCTTTCCATAAAACACATCGATACAGGGTACCTTACATTAAAAAACAACGAATACAAAAGAAAGGGAACAATAATAATTATTTTTTTCGAAGAACTGGCGGAGCTGGAAGGAAAAAAGGGAAGAATATAGGCAGCAAAAAAGTTAACAATGTCATTAAGATGGCAGGCCTCGTAGAAAATAACGTAGTAATATAAATAATGCACGTGACAACCTCTATATATTATATCTATACACGTTTTCTTTTGCGGGGAAATATATAACGGCATAATCTGGGGTAGAAATGTATCTACCGAGGCTTTGTTTTGTAGAAGAATTAAGCTTGTCTAATACAAGAGCGGGCGAAGGAAAGATATTGTGCGAGTCAAGCTCGGACAATGGAACACGCTCTTGTGTGTTTTCATCTCTCTCTGTTTTAAGTAAGAATATCTGTGTTAAAGATGTGTTTTCGTGGAAATTCTATGCACTCGCTTATCTATAAAATGAAAGAATTTCTAATGTTAGCATTGTTATAATGAAAACTATGAGGTTAATAACTATACAACAAATAGCAAATAATTTACATTAGTAATACATTAATTTAATTATTTCCATTTCAGCTACAAAACAACAAATTAATATTACAAGGATACACCTAAACTAAAGAAATTTCTATTAAATTAGACAGTTTGATTAATAATTACAATATTTATATTTCGGTAGCTTATTAAAATTATTTTTTTCTATTTTTGCTGATTTAAATATACAACGGTAACGTAATGAGCATGGATGGTATTTGTTACTTCAGTTGATAGCTTAATATTTCAAGCAATTTCGGCACTCTTGTGCCAAACAGACAGCTCATTATTACTTTTCCGGCTTTACTTCTCTTGTTTTTAATTTAATATTGTGATTAACTTTCTTCTTTTTTTCTTTAACTTTTTAATTTAACTTTTCAGACGAAATGAAAATAAAATGTTAAAAGAATAGAATTAGAGAAGAAAAGTGGGAAGAAAAGGAATAAAATGACAAAAATTCGTTCTTTCGTAAAGCCAATAAATCAATATTTCGAAACGTAACATAGAAACTGGAAATCCTAAATGGAAAGTAAAATTAATTGTTTCTAATTGTATTAAAACCCAGCAACTTATTAAAGTGCATTTAATTTTTGGCATAATTTAATACGTTAACAGATAATAGATTCGATTATCTCAAATTTCATATTTAAATTTGTAAGTATAACTTGATTTTTCTTTTTTTTACGGTAAACGTTACTTTTTTTTGTGTAAAATAATTAATAATTATTTTGTGTAAAATGCTTCATAGAAAGTGTGCATCAAATAGAAGTTGACATATTCTCTTTGTTCTCAACCGAAAGAATAACTCTAAGTTTAGATGCAACTAATTTCGCTTCATTAAAAAGAAAATTAAAATCAGTAGTCACCATAAAGAGGTGGAACTCCTTCAGTTGTGGTATGATTGGCAATCACACCACAAACAAACACAAACAGTAAACATGTTGGCCAGCTATTCTAAATGATCTCTTGTGCGTGTATTTAGGTCTTGGTATTTTTCTGTCATTTTCTTTTAAAATTAAAGGGGTTTTTGCAAAAGATTAGTACCTGCGTGTATGTTCAAGGCGTGGTAGTATTTTCTAGCCAATACTGGAAGGTTTAACAATAATTCTAGCGTCCAAATTATATCTATGAGACATGCAAGTACTTTACTGATGATTAGTTGGCATAAGCTCGTTCAAGCTCGTTTTTTTTATCTAATTTTAATTGTTTTTCTGGTGATTGTATTTACCCAAATGTTTTTATTTTTTAATTTCCTGTAAGCCAATTATTTCTTTGTTTCATTTTAATTGCGTTTGAAGAATACTTCACATGCTACATTTGTTAGAAATGAACATAAAATCCACTTAATCTGAATTAGTTAATCACACATTTTACCCAGATAACATTCGGTACGGCTGTGAATTTATGGTTGTCATTACTGTGAATTATATCCCTTAAAATGCAAAAGAGAAGTTAGGCACGTAAGTCAGTTCTATACCTTCGTATATGACATTCTGAAAAATGTTCTTTATATAAGCGAAAACGTGTGTTTAAACTTACTCCACACGGAGTGGCAATAATCGAGAGAAATGGCTTGAATTTTGTATGAAAGACGAAAAAAGGTTTTTTTAGCAATTGACCCCCCACCACGTTAATATATAAAACACATAAGTGCGACTGCGACGGAGCATACAGCGTTCTCATGTTGATAGGAGAGATAGACGACATCGGCGAAGTAACGTTTGCCGAACGGCCAGACACCCATTTAGTCCCGGCGTTTCTTATAATAATCTCGGGGAGAGCGCACGGGGTAGTTAGTTTAGGAGGCAGCCGCGAGGGGACATTGAAGGAGATAGTAGTTTTTTTTCGCCCGCCGGTCCAGCGACGGTAATAGATGCGAAATGTACGCTTCTCTTCTTTCTCCTTTTTTCATATTTTTGCGATAGGGCGATAGTCTTATAATGAAAGATGGGTAATATGCGAGGGCTTTTATGTGATTACGTGTATCCCTTTATTGCTATCTCTATTCGTTTTGAAATTCAAATGAAAGAAGTTAGAATTACATCAACAGAAAAGAAAATTACAAAAGTAAAAAAGTAACAAAATATTAGCAAGTTACGTACTTTTAAAACGCTTTTGGTGGGGTCGCCGGTTTTATATAGCGGTGGTTACTTCATAATTTATATTCCAATACATTGAATGTTAACAATCAGATTCCTTCATCAAAGCTCAAACGTAAGTTAAATGTAGCTAGGATAATAATAGCTGATGCTTCTTCATTAGTTATTATTTAGATTAATTTTACTACATATTGTATTTACTTTCGTCGATAATCTTTCTAATCGCCTGACAAGTGAGATTATATGCCACCATTGTTTTTCTTGGAGCAGCAGGTTCTATTCCTAATGACAGCGATAACTGGATGAATACAAATAGATTGGTTTTAAATGCCAACCAAACTAGTTATATGATCTTCTTTCTTTCATTAAGAGCGAATATAGAATCGATTTCCTCAAATTAACCGGCTCTGATTTTGAACCCGCTGTTATATCCCGTTTGGTTGGCCTCATAGTCGAGAACTTAGAATTGTCCAATTATATTCAGTATAAGTTGAACAAATTATGCAATAACTCCATCGTTAAATCATCTTATTAGCATGAAATGTATTCTAGGCTGCGCTATAGAATTGTGCACTGGGGTTCTTGTGCAGATCATGTTTTTATTTTAGAAGAAAGAGCAATTAAAATAATACTTGAGATAGAGAGAAATAGAAGAAAACCTATTTCTTATTGTCTTTACACGAGATATCAAGAGGTCTTATGTTTCTGGTCAATATTCTCTTTTTATTAATTAATTAATTAATTAATTTATTTATTTATTAAATAAATTATTATATTAAAAAGTCTGCGGTAGAAAAGCACTCGATGCAACAATGATGACGCTGGATACGCAGAAACATTGCCTTTGTTGTGGGTGACTCTATTAATAGCGTGAGCAGTGTTACCATGATCTTTGGTTATTACTTCCTGCCTTCCTTTTCCAAAGAATATCGTTAAATAAATAAATTGAGAGTAACTAGAGTAAGTTAGCGGGGAATGTTAATTGGGGCGACTTGCTAGACATTCTTACAATACAAACTAGATACGTTATTAAAATTTGGTGAAATTAGCATTCCATACATTATTTCTGAATAACTTCCAGGGCTTTATGCAAGAAATATTTATCCAATTTAATCGCACATCTTCGCCATAGCAGAGCCATTACAAACATCAATAATGGACGCTTTTCTCGAATGGAATTGCTACAGAATACACATATATACACGTCTTGACACTGCTGCATAGTTTCGCATGCGTCGTACCGTAAGGAAACCGAGGCAGTATATGTATGTATAGATGATGTAACCCACACCATTCACGCTAACGTATACACGTAGTGGCCCCCGCCCGCTTATCCCGCATGTACCCCATTTCCGTATTGTCATTATACGCGGACAGTATAAAGGTGCTGCTGCACATATTATTTCGACCCTATTCCTGGTACCAAAGGAAAAAACTAAGCAAAAATGGTCCAGCAATTCGTAGTCTATCCCTATAGTTCTTCATTCATCCCTCGGGCCTTGACGGTCGTAAACCGACCTCTTGCTCTCGCGCTACCCTCCTCGTCCTTAAGCATTACACCCGTGTAAGTTTTTTTACAGATCTCTCGCCTTGTCCTCGCAAAATTATTCTTTGCGGTTTGATTTTCGATGCGTTTTTCTTCGCTTAAAGGGAAAGAGGTGGACGATAAAGGCGGTGGATGTTATATGCCTTGTTTGAAGTTGTAAATATTAAAAATGAATAATAAGATGTAGCCTAGACAAGAATTTGTTGAAATTGGTCCTTTTCTGCTATTTTCATGGTTTACAGGATTTCAATAATGCAACGATTTCGTGTAGACGGTTGTAGTAGGCCAGTATTTTAACTTTTGCAATTTTCGTAAAATTTTATATTTGTTATTAATGAAGCAGCGCAGTGACGGCATAGAAATCGGCCGAGTAGTTTGTTTACAGTGAGCGTAAAGGTTTAACACAACAACAAATCCTTGAAACGCTTGGTTGAATTCTTGATAATGAAGCACCATCAGAAAAGAAAACTAGTTTCTAGAATTTCGTTGTGGTCATGTTTCTGTCAGCGATGAATTTCGTGAAGGTCGACGAAAAACAGTTGTTGTTTTAAAAAACATGGTCGAAGATTATTAGTATCTGACTTACCGTGAGATAGAGACGTCCTAAGGTAGTACATTCGTTTTCGTATTAATATTTTAGGTGTAAAACAGATTGGATTTCGTTTAATTTGGCCTAAGCAGAAAAAAGGATAGTCTTAATTGGTGTAAGAAATGCTTAAAGAACTCAACAAAGCTACCTTAAAATCCGTTCAGCAAGTAGTAACAGATAACGAAACTTTGATATATTCGTACTAGCCGGAAACTAACCAATAATTAACCGTGGAACCACTTGGAATCCAACAAAAGTTTCGTTTATGAAGCACTTCCAAGAAAATAATGGCGTCTTTTACTGTACTTGACATATTGCAAGCAATGCCTTGAAAGATCGAAGAATAATTAATGCTGAATGGTACACAACGGTTTGCTTGCCAGAAGTCATCGATGAGAACAGGAAAGTAACCGACAAGGTTGGATTATCCTTCATCGACGCTATCTCTCGCACAGTACGTCAAACAATTGATTATATGAAGGAGAACAATATCGAATTAACGACTCATTGCGCGTATTCACCTGATTTATCGCCCAACGACTTCAATTTGTTGCCGAATGCCAAACAAAAATCAGCGACTGTTATCACCTCTGCTGTTGAAGCCTTTGAAAACCATGTTTTGCAGAAAACATCTTCAGAGTGGAAAAGATGTTTCGGGAATTGCTTCAGACGCATGGGAAAGTTTATAAATCTTAATGGTGACTATTTTGAAAAATAATCAAACGATTTGTACCAACAAATGTCTTTTCTTATATTATTTTGTGAAAATTTAAGGTATCCTACGTAGTCACAGGATATATTTTTTGTCAGAGTCATACATTGATTTTCACGTTAATGTAAACTGGTCTTAGTCCTAACCAAGTGAAGAATTTATTCGATAGTATAATCTAATATAAACTAATTAGTTTAACGGTAGTAACAAAGCCTAACTATAATTCTTGGAAATATCGGCCATACAAACCCTTTTCCAATAAAACTGAGGCAAAATATTAAACAGTAGCGGCTACTCAGCACATTGCTGTGCTAAACATGCTTTTAAACGGTTTGAAAATTCGCTTTTACCTTCAAATTATCGGTAGTCAATTTTAGAAAACAGAGATTTATTAACATTTGAAAAGTATTTGTCTAGTGGAACATAGTTTAATAAAAACTCGTGCCCAGCGTATTGGGCATGAAACCCTAGGAGGATATAATGATAAAAATAATATATTTACTAATACGATTTGCTACAACTTCCTTAATTTTCAGAACTACGGAAATACGAATCATAATAAAATCTGAAACTCAATCCCTCCATACACCCCTACACAAATATTAGTAGTAGTTCTAAATTTGGCACAACAGCCAATCCTATAGAGGAACCTTTCAGGGATTGAGCGCCTGGCTATTTTTCCTCCGATAAACCTCAAATCATTAAATCGAACTTCTATTGCAATTATTTCAAATGTCTTCGAATTGTCGTGTGCTGTTTCACTCCGTAGGGGAAAGACCTTGGACGAGAAGCGGAGAGCTTTTTTAACGGGGACGTTTAGAAAGGAATAAGGGGATGAGGAAGACCATGTCGAAAGAAGCGAGCACCAAAGAAGGACGGTAGGACGGCGAGCAATCGGCAGAGGAAAAAGGGGGAAAGGGGAGGAATTCACGGCGTCCGAAATGGGCAGCGGGGATTAATTTAGATTGATCAGAGTCGGCTACGGACACAAGGAATTGATTAGGCAATCTGTTTTAGCGTGTCCAGTCGAGTGGCCCGTGTCCGGTACACTCACGGTTACAACTCTTGAATTTCGCCGCCGCCGCCGAACTCCCGGACTTTACATTCTCCGGAAGTACGCGGCGATACGAAACGAGCTTTCTCTCTTTCGCGCCGCAGTCTCGTTCTCTTTCTGTTTCTCTATAAATTAGTTTCCAAATTTAATTAAATGGACCCCCTTTTGGTTGTCGGGGAAAAACCGCCTTTTATATATTTTTTTCGCCAGTATATCGATCCCCGCCTCATTTCGATATTAATAAATAATAAGAGAAAGTATTGGGAGGCTTTCTCTTCTCTTTCTTTCTTTTACTATTTCAATTTCCAAATGCGGTTTCTTCTTCGTTTTTTGCTGTTCGGAGTTCGGAAATGACCGCAGCGGTTGGTATATTAACTCAACTGATTCAATATTGAAGGATGTAATTGGAATAGGAGGATGTGTTATGAATTTATAGGATGAAACTGTGAAGGAAGCTATTTTCAGATGTTAAATAATGTTAGCTGTGAATTGTATAATATAAGGATCCTGTTCCTTTCGAGCAAGGATTGCAATACTTCCTGGGCACATAGTGAGCACAGGTGATTGCATAAATTTCCGTTTGAAATATACTTGCGAGCTTCTCAAAGCTCGTAGAAGTGCCCTCTTATGTATATCTAAATCTGAAAGAAATTAATAAATAATAAAAAAATCATGTTTTAAGAGCTAAGGCAGTTTCAGGACATGTTCTGCTATGTTATTCCCTACTTTAAAGGATTTCTGTATGTTATCTTTTAATGCTCAATTGTCAGAAATTGTGACTATGGCGGGCACTCTAAATGTGATCATGTAACAAAAGCAGAAGTTGTAATAAGCACTCAATTGCTCCACTATACGAACTTAAGCACCAAAATTTCAGAAACATACGTAACTGTGACCATGGTGGCTCTCAAATTAGCTTTGCTCGAATTGGTATTTATTGCATTTGGTTGGAACATCATCACAAAAATAGAAATACGAATCCAACTAATCTTGAAAGCTGACCATTCGTAGGAATCCGCCCCAACGTACTAAATTTACTTCTTAATAGTTAGTAGTTGAATATAAAAACGATGAAAAAATAACTAACTCAATGTCATTGTCGTGCATGTTTCTAACAATATTTATTTATAGGTTTGTAAGGGATTAAATTGCTTAATTAGGGTCTATTCACTTAGATTTCATTGCGGACCTATTCGCAGGTGTACGCATGATCCCGTGTTCTTAGGAAACGGAATCGAATTAAGCTCGAATAGGGAACGGTTTGGTGTAGAATCTCAGTCGTTTTCAGCGGGAAAGGAATCAATACGTGCTCATCGTGCTCACACACAAAAGAGTGGAACCCTGTGTGCCGATGATTGAGTTTAATTAGATCGTTTTGCATAGTTTTGATGAAGTAATCCATCTGGCTGGCATCAAAGGAGCTCGTCCGATGGTAATTATTGGAGAAGACCGGCAATTTTAACGGGATTTAAGCAAGGAATTTTAATTTGTTCGTGTCGGTTCTCTGCAAATTTCTATGTTATAGGATCACCCGTTGCCACTTCAAATCACCATTGACTTTTACAAAGTGTAGAATTAACAATTGCTTGTTGATTGCAATTAAGTGTTTGTGCGACCATTTTACGATTTTTTGTGTGAATCCCAAAAAGTTGCTTTTAGACAAAATGGCGCTGTATTAAAATAAATACTAGTGTATACGAGGTCACTCATGTCGAAGGGCTATTAAACGCATTTCTAGAAATAATTAAAATAACTTTTAGAAATTTTGGTGGGCAACATTATAGCTAATAATCTATTTCCTAAAAATATTGTTATCCTTGAATAAACCGAAAACGGATATCAATATTCTCATCTCAAATGGTAGGGGTAGAATGTACCATTTTTGAGATACTAATTTTTTTTGAAAAGCCTCAGTTTCTTATGAAAAGTTTGGAAAACTTACTCTACCAAAATACCAAATATTGATAGAATAAGAAGTCAATAACAAAAAGGTTTTTTGAAGACGAGAAGTGTTACAGGTTTGGTATTTATTCGAGAAATTTAACCCTGTGAAAACACAGGAAACGATGAAGACATTGAAAGAAACGAACAAGCGCACATGAAGTGGTTTCCTTAGTTAATGGATAATCATCCAGAAAATTCAGTTAGTCCGCTTTGTTACTCCAAATGTATAATAATAATAATAATAATAATACAATAAATAAGGTGGTTTGATAATATTATGAAAAATTATGACCAATAACTTATTTCCTGAAGGAAATATAGTATTTACCACTTTTCTGGTTTTGAAGGATAACATCCACAGACTTTGGACTTGGAAAGATCTGGTTTTTAATTAAAATTGAGAGTACCATTGCTAGTAAAGTGGAAGAAAAAAATAATACGAAATTTTAAACGAACACTTAATAATTACTCATATCTAAATCCTTTATAAATATTATATCACTCGATTTTTTGAATAATCTGTATATCAGAAGAAAGAGTATGAAATTTTATTTACCTAAACGAAAAGGGCCATTAGTGGAAACTAAATGACGGAAAAGGAGAGCGTAAAAAGTTCGTTAAAAGGTTGTAAACAAAACTAATAGTCTATTAAGGTTCTGGGTTGACGAAAAAGACAGATGCCTTTAATATCCGCCATATATGAGGTTGAGATTAAGAACGACCATTAAGTTCTCGAATCGCATTAGCTCTTACAAACCGTAAAAATTAACGAGCGGTAAAAGTACAGTAACTAAAAGCGATATTAAGCGGGAAAGATGAATTTCGAGAACTCGTCGTCGAAATTTGTATGTAAGTGCGGTGGACCGATATTGGATTAATAATGTTTAATCTTGTCAGTCTATGATGGTAATTTTTGCTGTATTCGTGATAATAAAATTAACGGGATTCTTGCAGATATAGTAAGCCGAATTGGGAACTGAAATTGAAGGAAAATTTTTCGTTTCTTCAATTCTTTACAGTAAAGCATTTGTGGTTGGGTTCTTAGTTATGACATTTTCTAAAAAATTCAATGGAAACAAAAATGGGTCTTTGGCTCTGTTAATGGAGAATTATCATATTAATAAGAATATTGTAAATATCACAAAGATGTTTGCGGTTGTTGCTTGTCAACTTCCTCATAAATCAATATCTTAACATTTTCCAAAATTATTGAAGAATCACAAAATTTTTATTATTGCACCAACTTTACAATTTTGAATATGTGTTAATGAGGTTATTATTGTACCAAACACAAGTAAAGAAATAAAATATAATAATCTGTGTAGAAGTAGTTCCCAGTAGTACGACTAAGGAAAGGACGATGCTGGGATTCAATACACGTTCCCGTAAAAATACACCCCTTTAGACAGTGGAGCGGGTGCGGAGAAGCTCAGACTCGCATTTTATAAATGGCCGAATGTCCTGCTCTCATTCCGTCCTATGCTCGCTTCAAAAAACGACAGGAAACTCCTCTCCGTACGTCTACCTGCACGTATCTAATCCTGCCGTGTGTGCTCGGCTGGTAGAAAAAGTGCAGAAATTAAATTATGTATTTTTCGTCGTGTCAGCACGTGTGTTATTATTAAAGTAGCGGCGAATGATGGCAGAAAAAGAGGGATATGATGAGTCGCGTACATTCTTCCACTTTTTCATCTTTTTAATATTAAGCTGGGAGGAATGAAATAGAAAAATTACTAAAAAAAATCACGTATACGGAAAAAGTGTGAGTATCAATAAGTTTAATGATTTGAGCATAAAATGGCTTCAATTATTTGTTTATTTTAGAATTTCTTCTCGCCCTAACGAATTTGATCGATCTTTCCTATTTTTTTTTTATTGTTGTCTAAAGCTAAATTTAACATAAAAAATCTAGATTTGTTGGTTTTCAAGGTTGTTGTTGGTCCTTGCACACTTTTAAATTTAATTTACTGAAGAAGGCGTTTTTTAGGCATCTGGGAATGATTTTATAAATACAGGAGATGATTGAGGGGCGTTTCACCTATTGGTTGAACGCGCTGTGTGGATGTCATATTTGTAAAATTTGAAAGTGTTTATACAGGAACTGTGCCAACTCAGACCATCAGATATCAGCTTCACTGTTTGTTTTTGTGGCAAAAACACACTCGCTGATGGAGGACTTATATCCCAATACACCACTCCGTACGTCTTCCTGGAATATAAGTTGCAATAGCCAAGATTTTTTCAAATTTCGTATCCGCAAGGCTATCGAATGTTAGACATGGCGTAGCACATTATGAAGTTGTTAATAGCATGGGTTTTTTAAATTTTCATTAATACGAATCTCAAGGATCTTTGCTGGTTTGGTAAAGGTAATGAAAATATTCTCAAGAAAAAAATCTTTCTACATTAAATTTATTTTCGGAATGAAAGGGTCGTCATGAAAAGGTTGCATACAAACATCTTTCTATCAATAAAAAGATCAATCAGGAAATTTGAAGACATCAAAACATTTGTGCTTCAGGATAGAGAGCGAGGAAGCTCTGAGATTTTTAGGAAGTTGACAAATCAATAGTATATAGTAAAAGAAGGGTTGGCCAATTTTAAGAATTGATCAGTAAATTTAGTATCCAAGCAAATATTTTTTTGTTGCAACCATTTTGAATATGTTTTTATTAACACCTTTCAAATTTAAATACCAGAGATGAGTGATGAACGCGATTCATGGCTTTAAGTAAATCAATAAATAATAAAATTAAGTTTTGTTTTAATTCAGTTTCAGATTTTATCAATAAGAAAGAAAACGGGAGAGACTCGTATTTTAGTAGGCATAAGGCAGAGATACTTATCTAAGTCGTAACTTAAAGAAAGCAAATTTTAAAAATTAATTTTGTTAATAGTAAATTTAATTTTGGGATTGATTAAAAATAGCTGACATTGGAAAACCTTTTCGGTTGCTTTATCGGCGTTTAAATCGAAACTAACAGCCGATATATCGGGGCTGTAAAACGCGAAAGTATCTATATACGCATCAAGTAAATTTACATTATATGGCCATATTTTATAGACCTTTAATCCGAATTTTATACGTACCTTTTCGATAAACAGTATACTTTTACCTCTCGCGTATTCAATACATTATGTATGTGTCTGTATATGTAAAAGTACTGGATATGGACAAAGTACATACTTATATACCTTGTCGTTCAAAAGTTTATATAGTAATTTCGAATAAAAAGATTCTGTAACCGTTAAATGGGTTACAAATAAGGAAATTGTTTTTGTACTTTTCGGTATTTTGGGCTAATATAAAATATACGAATTAAGAAAGATCAAAATGTCTAATTAAAAAATAACCATTCCGGCAATAGAAACAGATGAAATGTTTGTTGCATAATTAATAATATAGAAGAGTTGATAAATATAGCGTAAATCATGGATTATCAAATTGGTTATCTCTACAAAGTAACTGCCAGTGCAATTTCTTACAATTTTCTTTATTCCGCTTGTTTAAATCATATTTGTCTGTCCTACGACTTCGCGTTATCATTAAAACAAATTTTTATTAAGGATTTCTGATTATTATTCTATCTTCAGGGTAACAATAATTTCAACTTCTTGCCTGGTAGGCGGTCGAGCGGGTTTTATAAGTTAGAATATAAAATAACAACAGAAGTGTGTATTGTATTATGACTCTGTTACCTTACTTCTTCCTCGTAGAGGATGAAGTGATGCTAATTGTTCCCAACATGGGAGAGATGAATCAGGATTATGCCGAAATTTCCAGAAAAATTGCCATCGGCTCCCACAGTCAGCAATAAGCGCGCGCCGTTGAGTCGTATATTTTTTGTGTGATTGTTGATGAAGTTTGAAGTAACAATATTCATAGAAAAATCTACAAAAAGAACCTGCTATTGAGTGGCCAAATACAATATTAGCCCATTATTCTGAGAAAGGAGTTGAGTTCTTCTGGTGTTAACCCCATTCCTGATAATCAATTCGGCTTCGTGCCGGATTGTCCGCAGATTTTCAACTTTGCATTGATGCGCAGGTAGACTGTTGGAGCAGTTCTTCGCGGTCTGGTACAGCGGAGTTATCCTTAAGGTGATGAGTCCACGTTTGAGCTCGGGGTTCACATATCTTACAGGGAAATATTTTGCGGTTGAGTGCGTTCTTATCACTTACCTCCCGTCACTAACACTACTACTTTAGTAAAGTGTTGTGGTGAGGTTAATAGTGTTTTACTCAAAAATCTACTACTTTTTGAATTTCTATACATGCTTCCTCATTGAGTTCTTTCCAGTTTTAGAAGAAATTACTTGGCAAATAATCGTGTAACCGAAGTATTACTTATAGACTTATTTCATCAATAACACATAAGAGGCGGTAGAGTTTATGTTTAGAAAGTACAGATTATTGCTATTTCTAAGTTCTCGTAAAGTACTTGGGCGTGTCTGTTAGGTTCTCTGTGATCATTACTT
Source organism: Oryctes borbonicus (assembly GCA_902654985.2). NCBI lineage: Eukaryota > Metazoa > Arthropoda > Insecta > Coleoptera > Scarabaeidae > Oryctes > Oryctes borbonicus. Next base: position 3,361,080 of record LR736857.1, read on the forward strand.
TGGCATTTAGTATTTACTAGTAGCAACTGAAAATTATGATGAAATCGCCCTTAAAACCACTATATCTTACCGGCGTTTGCCAGAAGCCAATGCTAAGAATTTGTCAAACATCGGACTACGTCGTCGGTAATACATTTTTCAATTTGCGAAATTGGTCCGTACGTGAGCGTTGCCATCGCCTACCTAAGTACTTACGACGTTCGCGCAACATACCCGAAGCGAGGTGCGTGCAGGTGTTAGTATCTGAATGCGCCTCGCTGATGCCCGAAGAGAAGGAGGTGAAGAAGGAAGAAAAAGAAGAAACATCAATGCTCTAAATGCCACGTGTGTCATCCGTATATATTTGTATGTAAATACGCTTAGGCTGAGAGACACAGGTGCGAGATATGTCAACCGCAAGATATAGGGGTGGTTTTATGTGACCGCATTAGACAGCTAGAATATTAGCCGGAACGCAACAAGAGCTACTTACCCACCTACCGACCACCAGCTATAGCCTAGCTAGGCTACGTATAAGTCGTGTACCTGTGGCTCGGTGATGGGGTGCATGAGCGTGCTTCCATCAAGGCGAATATGTGCATTTCTAAATAGAGGTAGAAGGTGACAGAAGCGTTCTGTTAAATAGGTTGGCGATGGTATAGTGTATATCCGTGTTAAACGGAATCACTTTTAAGATAATTAGATTTTGCCGATCGCGCAGGCTTGAAAAACAGATACACTTCCTTGCACTCTGAACGAAACAGGATATCGGCAATAAGGAGGGTGCGATAAACTTACTTATGGACGAGATATTTATTGGACAAAGGGAAATGTTACGTGAACATTTATAATATATTTTAAAACATTTAGAAATTATTTATTTTGTTCAATTTAGCCATATCCTTGCTGAAATATATTTGTTAACTCAACTTATCGCTAGATAAATGTCTTAAGGCTCTTACGCAGACAGATTTTTTTGTCATAATTTTATTTTATTTTTATAAATCAATATTATCCCCTTCGAAGTAGTTCTCTTGGTCCTGTCATGGACTGAGATCAGGTGAATAGGGGGCCTGGGGAACCACAAGAATCCCTTTTTTGCATTGTCATGGCGGATCATCTGAGTCCATGTTCCCAATGTTTGGTTTGTTGCACCTTTCTTCTGAACCAATGTTAGTCGACGGTCTGATCTCACAAAAACCCTCACTCACTATTCTTCGGTTTTAATGTTGAAGATCTACCCGAGCGATGTTCGCCCTGCACTGCTTCTCGGTCCTTTGAAAATGCTTTATGCCACCCCCAAGCCTCCCAGTACCGAACTAGCTGTCTGAGCCGACGACTCAGCTATATACTCAGGATGCAAAGACGCATAAAGACCTGATGTCCGTCTAGTTTACGCAATGGAAACTCAAAATCAACGCGAGTGTAAGTAAAGCTGCTCAATTGAAGAGAAAGTTTCTGTGTTTTTCCAAAAGAACAGCATGCTGGAATTACGTAATAAAGGAAGACTTGACCACAATACGGCTAATTTTAACGCATGGGGCGCTAGAATGGGCTACAATACTATCAGGTGAAGGAGATTCTACAAAATAAAACATTGCGTCAGATGGTTTACAGAGCTCTGCCCTGGCATGTGCGATATGAGCAACTAAGACAGGACCTAGAAAATCAATGGTGCGGGAGTATCTCCACAGTTTTTCCGAAAATACATGGTACAGAGTTGCGGTTAGCAATAATTTTTTGGTTGAACCGCAGGACCGTCCTACCCCCAAAGTCCGGGTACCTCAAGTCTGCAGCAGAATGGGATACAATTTTAAGACCTGCTTGGAAACGTGATAATATAGGTGGACCGGCGAGGAAGTATAGGTGCGGATCATAAACTTGGGACCTAGCAGCGAGACTTCGCTTGCATTATTGAGGACAAGAGGGTACAAGGGCTTCAGCGCAACCTTAGGCAGAGAAAGCAGGCCGTTGAATTGAGTGTTGAAAGTTGAGTATAAGTTGAATCTAAGGCAGGGAGATTCCGACTTTATATTGACAATAAATGTAGTAATAAGATGTATGACACAAAGTGTTTAATATTACAAATTTTCTCGATCGAAATGTGCAACTATACAACTTTTGACGATATTCGGAATTCAAATATTACTTTTCCTGTAGCAGTCGCGTTGTAAACCTCATTCAAAAGTGAAAGATATTGAAACCATGTGAAAGAATAATATAGCCAGAGCATCGGAAAAACACAGAGACATCTTAAATATAAGAATAAAGCTCGTCTTTCCCGAAAGCGAGAACGAATACTCGCGCCATCAGCGCCAAGGTTGGCGTTAGAGCGGGCGCGAAAAAAAAACTAATTTTTACGGTACGGTACACGATAGAGAGAAAAAATATTTATAATTCTCTCGAGTGCGAGCGGTACGACGCTAAAATAAAGAGAATCACCTCGAAACGAAGCGAGCGAGAAAGACAGGGCAACGGGAAACTGAAAGAATACGAAGTAGGCGATGGGCGAACCGGAGTCCCGGTATTGTATAAAGGGCGGCAGCATATGATTCCCGCGAGACGAACAGAGACGGACGAATTAATTGAACGCCGTCGAGAGCGAGATGGAGAGAATTGAACAAGTCTTGCATATATGATGATATAGACAAAGGAATTGTAATATCTCTGCAGATAGCCTGCTCGAAGCGAGAATAAACAGCACAGAAAATAATTTAGAGCGTTTAATGGATCGATTCCTTTGCATGGATAGCGAATGAAGGAAATGGAAAAGAGAATTCCTGGCAAAAGGACTTTGGATGCGTATGGGAGTATACGAGCGAATGTATGTACATCTGTGTAAGTGTAAGAATGGACCCGAGAAAATTATTCGCGGCGATAAAGTATCGAAATCGATTTAAATATATCAAAAGGCGATATACATACGTCTATACATCTAGAAGTAATATGCGCCCATGAATTAATTCAACATTGAAAGTATTGCGTGGCATATAACTTTGCCGCTTTAAACTGTAGCTATCGTATAAAAATAAATAGCTTATGGTCGCTCATAGGATTCAATAATGTTAAGATAATGAATATGTAAATAGATAAAATTGTATATGTAAAACATTAAGTTAATATTTGGCTTTAGTTGTTAATTTTTTTTATTTTTAGAAAAAAATTTACAGGGCGACGAATGAAAAAAACAAGAAATGGCGTCAAGGGTCGAGTACCCATCATTTTAAAGTAATTTAAAAGTATTATGTGTAATAGCACTTAAAAGTTCAGATATGAAATTTTAATATAATTCCAGATATCGATAGGGTCGAAAATTTTAAGAACTTCTAGAATGCAGTGATTATAGAATGCTTTATAACATTTGAAAAAGCTATATTCATTATTTGAAACGAGTTTTGACAGTAAGTGGCAGTGTTATTCGAGATCGTTCTTCTGTAGGATACAACATTCTCTAAGAAAGCTTCACCACATCAATTTGTACATGTTAGACACTCTAGTTTCGTCGAATTTCTTCATTTTTTTACGGCGTCGAACTTGGTAAGCTATGTTGTTCCATATTTCTGCTTTAGAAATTGTTGAAAATAAATAAAATCACACTAAAGTTTTTATTTGATTAATTCGGAATAGCTGTTTCGAGAATTCATGGATTCTCATTGTCAACCGTTCAAATAATAACTTGTATAGTGCGGAATGTGCCGAGTGCTGTTTGCTATAGCATCGCAGTCCTTGTATTATTATTGACTTTCAAAAAAGTTCCTTAAATTTTGATAAACTTTAACGACAAAACGCCTAGCGCACTAAGAAATATTGTTACAATTAATGTATTTTTGAAACATTTCAACTTAATAAAACAGCTATATGTCGTTCTCCGGTTATTTTGGGTATTTGGAGCAAATTATGATAGCTGGGGTGTGATGTTTATGCAGAATAATTCCTAGCGAAGTTGGCGCTCAGAAGTTCCAACCCCTATTATAGCAAAACATGTCAGGATAAAATCAAGCGAAAGTATTTATATCAGGTTCGCCAGAAACAGCAAAGATAATGCTATCATTTGGCAAACAGGACCTCAGACTACGGGCAGGATCGGTCATCAGTATCAAGAAGATCCGGAGACGGCAGAACGCATTTTGTGTAAATGTGTGGTTCGGTACGCCACTTCTCACATCTACTGAATTGAAGGATGAAGATCGCAGAACAATATTAAGGTTTATCAAAAGCCTCCAACTATTCTAGTCCACAAAAAGGCACAGTTACAATAGATCTATTTCGATCGCAGTGACTAAAGGCATCTGTCTCATGACCCATCCTTAATAATAATAATGCTAGTAATATATATATATTTTAGTGTGGTGACGTCGGGATGTGTAAGATTAATAATAATAGTGTTGTTGAGGGTATAGTGAAAAGCGTATTTTCTGAAGCTTTAACTTAGCGATTTTAAATTTAACACCTCCTACAGATAGGTTTTATGTTTCGTTTTGTTTTTGCTAGCGTAATTATTACAATAGTTATTAGAAACCTGACTTTTAAGACCTTCATAACATTCTTTAACATTTATAAGGTACGTCAATAAATATTAAATGTAATTTGAAGAATCAATCTTGGATGTAACTGCTAGATGTAGCTGTACTTGACAAAAACATGTTGTTAGTTTAAACAATGCAAACAACATCGTTTGACCCCAAAGTTACCTATTTCCAAAATAAATTTTAATAAAGCCAATTAAATTATTTTTGGTGTAATGTACCTTAATATCATAGTAATTTCTATCTTTTGAGCATTAATAACATTCTAATCTTCTAAAATAATTAATGAAAAGCGATACCTAATCGTCAGTTAATACATTTCAAATATTTTCTGAATTTAGTAATTTTTTTTTAATTAGTAAAAGGTACATGAAATTCAATATGTTTAAAATTGTTTTCTTATTTAATTTATGTAATTACGTTCTGGAAATTTCCGAGTGAAATTCGTCATAAATAAATCAGTAATAATGCAAAACTGGAGACGCGCAAAAGCTGAACGCGCGCGCACGTGAAAAAAGAAACGAAAACGAAGAAGAAGGGATTCAAAGAAAAGCTGCTTGTATAGCATCAATTGGTATTCACCACTCCATCTCTTCAAATTCGATTCCCACACACACGAAAATGAGATGCAGAGAAAATCATCAAAGGCACAAAGCTTAATAATACCTGGCCGGATATTAGGCGAGCGGCAAACGCGCCCTCCGAACGCTTCGACGGTCTCGCGAGGCGTGCGGTAAACGTACGCTCCGTCGGAATAGGAATCGGACTAAAATAAACATGGGATATAGGGTGTACAAGACGATATTCTCGGCGAGAGAGAAGAAATTTAAAAATCAATTTCGCGTAGACACAGAGGACCTCACACCGCTTATCATACATCTCCGCACATTAATAAAATTTCATGTGTTTGCTTTTACTTTGGAGCGTTCGCGATGAAAATTTCGGATGATGTTTGAGCAATTTTATTTTTCACATGTGTATAAAAAAATTGAGTTTGAATAACAAAAAGAAAGTGAAATAGATTGAATTTCCACGTTTTGGTGGAATTCTTCAATGTCAAATCATTTACAGACTTTTTAATAGAAAGAAGTGCATTTAATCAAAAAAGAGTATCTAAGCGAAGACGCTTTGAGCGGAAGTTGTGTTTCATTTGATTTCCTTTCAAAATTAAATTAATATTAAATGGGATTTATAATGGTAGACGTAAATGGATATTTCAAATTTTTGGACAGGTACACTACATTTCGACATTGTAAGCGTAAACATTAAAAGAATAATAGAATTTGTCATTATAGAATTCCTCGTAGAAGTAATAGCACTTGAAACTCAAGAACCCTTTAATGGTCGATGCCAAGAGCGAAATATCAGATATATTCTTTAAAGACATTGTTATAAATTTTTACACTAGAGAACGAAGGCGATTTCTCGTGCAAAGCGGATTTGATAATCACTACTAGACATTTCAAACAACAAGAAATTATTACTAACATATTTACCTAGTTTGCGGACACAGCCTCTCCAAGAACAGCATCGATCGATATATGAAACAATATACATTGGAAAATTCTGAAAACTCAATTACTTTAGACTTCCGGTTATGACGGTAGTTCTTATTCTAATCAGAATACCCTTATTATAACATTTTTGAATTCTTAATTTAATTTTAAAGTTTAGTTGATAAAACAGTTATGTTGGTATTTCTAACCGTATTTAAAATATTTACATTTCTTGAACATTTTTGACCTTTATAACTGCGACAGTGTTTAACTTGGAATATTTAAATTTTGCAGAGTTGTTGAACATATAAGGTAGGATTAGAATAATTTTTCGAAAATATACGGCGTGTTCGACTTTCAAATGGAATGTGTTGGAACTTAAAAAAATAATTTCTACAACCAAGCTTTTTTCTTTGTTATGAATTTGCTTTTACAAAAAAAAAATGCATAAAACATTCATTACGCATTTAAAAAGGGCACTTTCAACATATTTAGGAAAATGTGTATTGTAACTCAATTTTCTTCTGACTTAAGCAACCGTTGGCAGTCACAACCCAGAGATCTATTACTTGCAAATGACATAATCCAATCCAATCCAAGTAACCTCTTATTCCAAGTGTATAGTTTCTCTTTAAGATAATATAGATTTAGGCTATAGAAAGCCCGAGAAAAACTCCCGCGACATATTTACCTTTGTCGAGCAGTTTGCAAGAATTCCATGGATACAGTCTCCGTTGATTTTCCCTTCAAAACCCGTCCATTGTGTTGCAAAATCTATTGAATTGAAATATGGAATAATTTTAGCTATTTTTAAAGTACATATTTGGAAAAATTCCCGTGGTTATTGGTTTGTTCGACAGCTTTCACAGATAGTTCTGTCGATAAGATTATGTAAGATGTAAGTAAGAATTGGTGGAATTCTTAATTCTTACATGAATTGTAACATATAAAGATTTTGTTTATTTACTTGTAACTCGCGCTACTTGTTTTCTTCTTTCATGAAATGTAGCTTTAAGTACTGTGTTGCACAACGTAAAAGTTTTTGTTCTAGATTAAAATATATTTGTCAATAAAGAATTGATATTAAAAATGAAAAATATTCTGACGTAATATGCAGATTATAGAATGTGGATAGTTGGTCGGTCTATAGATAGTATTACCAACGGCAAAAAGTACCAATAGCGCCTCACTGAGCTTGACAACTTTTACGTAATTACCATAAATTCTGGTGGTATTTTTAATTTTTTAAAATATTAGGACAATATTTCCTTGTGACTGATCTCATTAATCGCCATTGCATTTGCCACGAAACGTAACGTAAACCTAACATTACATTTTGTGAGCAAAAAGTATATCTCGTCTGGATCAGTTATCTATCATAAGAGAAATGTTGCTGCTTCTTGTAACTCTGTTGAGCTGAGAATTTTCCCACCTTCAAAGTTTATACGTTCGAAGTAAAATTCTTGCTCAGCTTATTGTACATCACCTTTTTAAATCAGTTCAAAACGTCAGCTCGTAAATTCTGAAACTCATTTATATTGATTAGAGTTTATTGGTGGATCTACAATATGCTGTGACTATGCATCCTTTGGATAAGCGTAGGTCGTCTTGAGAAAATGTGCTACACCAACTCTTGATATAAAAATATCAAGTAGCTTTATTAAAAGCTCGCCAAAGACTAACTTACAGCTTGGCAGTTAAGCGTGATAACAATTCCGGGTCAACCAGAAGTGTTTCGTGCCCAAAAATATCTGAAATTAGTAGATTCGATCTATTCCAAATTTTCAGAGTTCTATTCATTATAACTAGAATGGGCAAATTCGGGTGCGCACCATCGGCGCAGCTAACGAATGGACTCTCGCATGTGAAACACTAGTCAGTATCTAGTTCGCTGCCGCCTGGAGCGTAAGTAATAGTAGCAGCGAAGTACTCTGTGTCCCGTTTTTAATAATGTCGAAGAATGTACTGCCCAAGTCATTTCAAATGTGGTGTTAAGCACATTGGAAAAATTTGAAATATCCAGAGATCAAGTCTTAATGTTTATGATAGATGGTGCCGCAACCCTGCTTTCTTGTAGGCCGATCTCTTAAGGAACAGTGTGGTAACTTTTTACATATTACATGTAAAATTCATGCTCTACATCTTGTGGCAGAGACAATTCGTAGATGTTATCCACAAGTGGATGCTTTAAGTGTTTCTGAAATCCCCAAAACGTATTCGCGAATTTTACAGACTGTGTTCTCATAGCCCTGAACCACCATAACCGATCCTTACACGTTGGGGAACATTTTACTGTTATAAATATTTTGAGAGTATAAAGAAGGTGGTTCTATTTATTACTCAATCCGAAAGAATGTGCAGCTATTAAAACAAATCAGAAAAAAATTGAAAATAGGTTAAAAGTGATCTACAAACTATTCACAGCAATTACATCGGAGTACTACAAGCAATAGAAAAATTACAAAATTCTTCACTGTCGTTAGACACGCACAGCTTTGTTCGGTAGAAGACGCAAAAAATGAGTTTGTTCTAATTAAGTTTTAGACAAAGATTCAGATTTTGCCACACTTAGACAAATTTGTGAAGGTTCGTCTACAGATGCGTTAAGTTGTTTCAAAGATTTTTTTAATTATGCAAATTTAACATCACTAAATGTAGAGCGATCGTTTTCTTTGTACAAGAACATATTTTCCACACGGCGCACGTGTTTTGCAGAAATAACTTTGGAAATGCACCTTATGTAAAAAATATTTGATCTCGCTTCTCTTTCAAGTTTTTCAAGTCACGGAAGACGCTTAAGACGGTAAGTTTCTTTTTAATCATCGAATTACATACACTCTCGATTTTATTTTTTATACATATGACTAGAGATGGCAATTTCTCGTGTTCATTCAGTAACATAGACATAATTTATCGAGATCGGTTCATAATCTACAAAAACCATCTTAAAAACTTTTTTGCATCTAGCACCGGAATGGCACCGTTCGGGATGCAAGAGTCTATTCGTTAGCTACGCCGATGGTGCGCACCCGAATTTACCCACTCTAATTAAAACATTATTAAAACTCATAACTAACGAGTTTCGTGAAATGCCCTGCAGTTCCTTAACCCCATCGAAGATGTTTTGTTTACGTAGCCAATGCAAATTATCAAGCCTTTATTATTTATTTTATTATTTCAATTTACGAATTATTTTTCCATTTGCGCAATAAAATATGATTTATACCGTACTTATTTAATTTTGTTACTCCTCCCACGTAATTTCAATTAGTATTACATGGCATTCTAATATCATCTTACACGAGTTCTACGTCTATTAAAATGATTACAGTTTTATTGCCGTTTTATAATTTCCAGTTTGTTTTTGAGAGCCTATTATCCAGCACTTTTATGTCTTCCATAAATTTAACTCCAATTAGTACCAACAATTTGTACGGTCATTCGATTTACATGTTTACTGACGCAACGGCATAATTGTTACAGACGTTTTTATACGTACGGTTGTCAAGGCGTACACCTAATCCGCAGGACGGGTCATGTAATAGCATTCGTAATTTACAACTTGGCCGACTGTGCTCGATTGTTTGTGACCACCGAATTGCGCGTACAATTATAATTGAATTACACGAAATTAGATGTAGAAAAGGAAGCGGACTTAATTGCATCCGGAATTCATAATTTAGTCCTCTAACTTGAGGCGACCGAGTTTCTCGGTTATTTCTTTCCGAATTCCCTTAATACAGAAGCTTGCGATTATAAAGTTGGGGGAAATTAAGGAAAAAGCTACTCCCTGCGGCTGTTTTTGCCACTTGCTTTGTTACCGCTTAATTTATGTGGAGTACTAATTTATTTATGTCTTAAAAAGTTGGGGGCTAATTTGTGTATCCTTAATAGGACGGATGATAATTCTATGCATTTGAATTCAGGAGGCAATTCAAGCATTAACTGAGACGACTACGTTTTGGAGAATATAATTTGATTTGATTTACTATGTTGCTTGATAGTGCGTAAGAAAGAGCAGTAGTCATATTTCTTTTTATTTTTATTGCTTACTTACTTGCTTATAAGTGCATTTTACTTCTTAAGCAGAAAGCTTTGGCTATATTCACAATCTACAATTAAGTAAACAAATTAACACAGTAATTTACGATTTTTAATCATTCATGAAAATGATTGATGTATTCAATCCACCAACATATAAATCTAACCTAATGAACCGCCTAATATGAATCACTATCATTACATAGTACGTTTCGACATGGTTTTTAGATTCTGAACGGACCCAATGTTATACCTAAAAATTAGTAATATTTATATTACTAATTTTTAGGTTGTGAGTGTTCCTTTATTCTCAAGCGATGATGCTGTGTCATAGGTACCTTTGTTCGGATATGGAAGAGGTGTCTAATTGCATTTTAAATGTTTCTTTATTTGAGTCACAAGTGTCTTTTGCGACCAGTTTAAAGTAATAAAGCAATAATATATAAGCGCTAAATGCAAATAGGCATCATGGGAGTGAGTAGTTTAGAGATTCATAAGAGAAACCAGTCTATAAACAGCCTTGACCTTTTTTTTAATTCCTTCATTCAAGTCATAGCATAATAATCAGCTTAAGGTTTAAGTGCTTTAAAAGCAGGTGACTTGGGACTGTGCACATAATATGGGGCAAAGTATTTGACCTTGCATAGCGATCTGTTGACTAGCAGCGGAATTACAAAATTAGGGTGTGCGGCTAAACCTTCTAGAGTACCCATCTAATTTACCTACTGACATCACAAACGTATACAAAACATGGCAGCTAAATAGCAACAAATTCCAGTTTTGGGAACATCAAAGCACTTTCTGTAACTCTTTATTAATATAGTAAGTAGAAGGGTTGGAGCAAGTAGAAGGCCTGGAAGTGGGAAGTATCATGATTTTGAGGAATTCTCACTGGAACTCTTTGGAGGAGGTTGCAAATGCTCATTTACCTATATATAAGTTAGTTTCCTTTGTTGCATTAAAAAATATACTGTCAGGAAAATTAACTTCCTACTAATGATTTAGTTCTTTTTGCATTCCAATATTAGTCTTACTCGTATAACATTCAACTTTGGGCTCTGTAATATACAGTTTTTTTCTTAATTTCTTTTTTATTTTCCCATTCTTGTGACAGTTGTCGGTACTTTAAAAATAAGTCACTTTTATTGCTTATGTCCACACATCAAAAGACCGTCAAAAACTCAATAAAACAAAAAATGCTCTAAATGGCCTACCTGCCGGTGGTGACGTGTAACACAGATTTTGTTTAAAAAAACACAGTTATTGCATAAATACATTTTTCTCCATAAATGATCAACTGGTATAGACATAGACATAGAGCAAGAACTTACTACTTATGTAAGATCAAGTAGAAATTAAAAAAAAAAAAATAGTGAAATTGGAGGAAAAGGGGGACTATGTAGTTCTCACAAGTATCTTTTATTGTAATTAGGCGGCGACCAATAATATATATATAATAAATAGAATAGATAATAAATATCTATATAATATATAATAAATCATCGGGTCCCAAGACTAAAAGAAATATTGCGTATAACAACTAACAATGCAATTAAGCTGATTAAGATGTAACTAGTTAATAAAATTCATAATTTCAATTATTTACTAATATTTAAAGAAGAAAACAAGATGTACCATCCGTATTTACAAGGGAAGCTTTCCAAGCGTCAGATTTAGAAACGGGCGAAGCTTCTTCGATATAATTTTCGAACGATAAGAGTTACTTGATATGGGAAATTCCTTCATAACGGGTCACTGCGGAATATACAGTATTTTGTATTCTTGTGTAATGGGCATATATGTAAATATATGGATAAAAGTTTATGAACTCACACCGAGGCAACAATTTTAATGTAAAAAAGTTATCTAGCAAAATACAGCAAAAGGTCGTCCCAAATCACTTGGATCTACGGTACGTTACTTACATTGAATCAATTCTTGATCTTATTTGCCCTTTGGAGATTTCAGATAATATAAAAAATAAATATATTTTTTTATTATACTTTACTTTTACTTATTCTGCAAGTAATTTAACATCGTTTTATTTAACCTTTTTCGTTTATCTTTATTTGTATATTTTCCTGTGTTTACATACATTTAATTCTTGCGGTGTAAGTTTTAGCAGCTGTTTTTTAAGCGCACCGAAAAACGGTACAAATATTTTTAATTTTTTCGATTATGGTAGCGCAACTATTAAGATTCTTAGTGCTAGGGTATCGAAATTTCGGAATCCTCCTTTAGTTCTAATGTATTAATCATTATTATTATTATATGTAAATTACACAATTTAGGCATAAAAGCTTCCAGTTTGAGCGGAAATGTCAACAAGTTTATTATCCTGAATAGAAAATCCTATATTATATGTTTACGGATTTGGATGGAAGATTAAGTAAGCTTTTCAATAAATCCTCCATATGTAAGTTTACCATAAATAGTAGAAATGTCTTTCGGGTGTTGTCGCGTTGTTAATATTTTACCTGACCATGCTGTCAGCTTCTTCAGAAGATTTCTAAAGACAGTCTTTAGAAATCTTCTGAAGAAGCTGACAGCATGGTCAGCGAAACGTCAAGTAAAACATTAACTACACGACATCACCCGAAAGACATTTCTACTATGGATTACGGTCGTGAAAGCCTACACTCAACTATTATAAATAGTTTTTGAACTATTATAACAAATACATAAATTAAATAAAACATGAAAACAAATAATAACTTCACTAAGTTGGAAAATAAATTGAAATTTTCCAGAGCCTAGAAATTATTGGTTCCTCGATATTCTCTAACAATGCTGGAAAAATTAAACGCACCACGTTAGGTGTCCGTTCTTTTAGACCATCTAAATTATTCTGACTCTCTAAATAAACGTTGGGTTTTAAATAATCCCACGTAAGACACTACAAATGTGCAAACTAATTAATAAACACTTGGAATAGCAAACAACGCAAAGTATTGGCACACTCCGCACCACACAAGTTTAATAAATTAAATTATTATTTTATTATTAAATTAAACTTGTGTGGCGCGTAGTGTGCCGATACTTTTGTGTTATTTGCCATACTACTCCTCAGTTCTTACTATCATTATTGATTTAAAATAGTTTCGAAATATGGTTACAAATTTTTTTGAATTGTTGAGTTTATTTGCCGCCTTACTTAGGTTCTTGCTCATGTGTTCATTAGATTTTGGCAAACTATTTTAGGATAAACAGCTATATAACCATATTTTATTAAATCTATAAAAAAGCACTGTATATTTTTGTTGTACTTTAACAGTAAGGGGTACCAAAGTTTCCCCTGGTCTAACCGGAGGCGACATTAAATTGTGGAACAAGTAAAAAGCACGGAAATAAATATAGGCAGACATGTTCGAGTATTTTTGTAGAAAAAAGGTTGCTAGAATTTTATCGAATTTATCCTTTCATCGTGAACACAGTGCATAACAAATGACATTGCAATTTAGGTATGTAATTTTACTATGTAACTAGTTGTTTTAATCTTCTTTTCTTTAATATTTTTACCCATTAAGTCTTAAATTTCACTCTCGAATATTGCCTACTGAATGTTAATAAGCTCTCTCTTTAAAACATAAATATCCACGCATCTCCGTATATAAGACGTGAAACACCATCCGACGGTCATAAATAAAGCATAATTAGATGATAATTAATACGATGTATGTGTCCAGTGGGGGCGCTGCGTTGCGAAAAAAGCTCGATTTTCTACGTACCTAACATACATACATGTGGAGATCGAGATGAGACGCGTTCCTCGACTTTTCCATTACGTTTTCGCTGGGGTCCAGCAGTAGTATAGGGACCTTCGCGTGAAATATGGATGTGTAGCGCGGTTCCCCTCCGGTTCCCTTTCCACCCTCCTCGCTCACGCTCTCTCTTTCTCTCTTTTTTGGCGCTAGCCCCATCTCCTCCTCTCTCGCGCACTCATTCATACATACACATACATATTATATGCAATTATAATTCTTAGTGCATGATACACAGACGATGGAAGGGATTGTAGTGGGGGGATGTTATCCGCCATATTGTATACGCCCCCGCCCGACAGGCCCCGCCTTATATTTGTCTCGCTCCTGCTAATATACTAATGTATGCAGAGCGCTCTTTTCCACTATGTATATCATGTATATACTAGTGTGGATGCCTGCCAGGCAAGGCCTCTCTTCTTTTCCTTCTTCGGAATAATTTTAATGGATCGCGCTGAAGAATCGGTTCCTGTTCGGTGTTGGTGTGCATGTGTGTAGCGCGCGGCGGTGGTTGCGAAGAAATTTAGAGAGAATATCGGAATTCCGAAGAAGAAGGCGAGCTTTTTGTTATATTAAATGTCCTTTCTTTTATACACTCACGCACACACATACTCCGTACGGGCACATGTGCTCGTTTTGGTGTAACTACGTTTGTGTATGTGTTTCTCCTTATTCGTGACGGTTGAGACAGAGAGATTCGATTATGTACGTTCTTATTCTGTTCTTTCCACGTGTAGGATGGGTGTTTCTCCTTCGCTTTTGTCGCGAGTCTTTCTTTAGGCGTTCTCGTTCTTAGAAGACCGAGCACAAATAGAATAATAATTACATTACATATACGTTTATCTATTGTTCTTTAACAATGTTATGGTGTAAAAATTGAATAAACAGGTTTAGGTGCTGAAAAATTTTCCTTTAATTCTTAACTTAATTAGCTTATTCTTGAAATCATTAATTTGGCTTCCAAATTCGGAAATACTTATACTGCCTTATAAGACACTACTTGGTGAAAAGACAGGATATAGGAATTATCCTTTTTTGCATTGAGTTACCATTGAAAATGTTACTTCTTTGGTTTTGCAAAAAACTAAAAATATACTCTGCAAACCACTTGGTGTACACAGGGCACAATTAATCAACTAAAAAATCCGGGCACCTGTCTGCTTCTGGATGGTTAAATTAAAAACTCAGTTTCATTTAAGACTCGTTATTTCGTCCTTTATTCAAAACTTCCTAAAATGAGAGTTAAGCGTTAACGAACATCTTTAAATAGTGGAATGTTACAAAAAAACAAAGAAAAACACTTTAAAATTGGCAATACAACCTGTTAAGTTAGCCCCAAAATTGAAATTCTGGCGACTTGTTCTAAGTTTGTTCCACGTTTTTTTTTAAGTATTTAAAAAGGAAGTCAATATTGGCCTAATAAATTAAAAAAAAAAACACTTGCACCTAGCCCCACCTTTTTTGAAAATCTAAATTCTGAGAGTTGTTCTAGGTTGTTTTAAACATTGTTCCAGAATTCCAGACCTGTATCTCTTACAGATCAAAGGCTATGCCCAAAAATAAGACATATTTTCTGAAAATCTAAATTGTGACGGTTGTTCCGGGTTGTTCTAGTTGTTCTTAAACGTTTTAAACGTTTCAACAATCGTATCTCTTTAAGCTTAAAGCTAGTAAATGTTGACTCCCTCTGTTAAAAAAAATAAAAATTCTGATAGTTGTGGAGAGTTCTACATTTGTTCTTCATAGTTTTAGAATTTTAAACGCATAACTACATATGCATAGTTAACTGTCATCGCTTACATCCGTTTAAAGAATCAAATGTAACTAGTTGTTTCATGAAGGTGTTAATTTACTAACCACTCGTTTAGTAAAATGAAAATGGCCGTAGAAATATTTGGTACCAGAGCAATTAGCAAACGCAAATGAAAGTTATAAGTATTCGTACTTTATATTTATGCTTTACGTTTTGCTTTCTTTTTAGAGACAAATTAAAAGTTCAATGAAGGATCATCCGTGACATGAACCATCTATTTCAAATACCAGACGTGGGCTCTACACAATGGCAATCAATTTCTGATTAACAGATGTCGTGTTTTGAAATGTTTAAAGCAATTGGAACAAAGCGGAACAACTGTAAAAATTTCTACGCGGTTTTTTTATATATTTTTTTGATACATAAGAGATACGAGTTTGAAATTCTGGAACAATGTTTAGAACAACCAAAACAACCTGGAGCAACTGTTAGAATTTCTTCTAGAAAAGGGCGGCTGTCCGGAGTTTGTATATCTTTTGATCGATAAGAGATACAGATCTGAAATTTTGGAACAACTATTAATTTCGCCTCACACACACTTTCTTGTTTCGTTTTTTGGCTACATCTCTTGGTATATAAAAGATACAGGTTTGAAATTCTTGAACGATGTTTAGAACAACTAAAACAACCCGGAACAACTGTTAGAATTTCTTCTAAAAAAGGGCGGCTGTCCGGAGTTTGTATATCTTTTGATCGATAAGAGGTACAGATCTGAAATTCTAGAACAACTATTAATTTCGCCTCACACACACTTTCTTGTTTCGTTTTTTGGCTATATCTCTTGGCATATAAAAGATACAGGTTTGAAATTCTAGAAAGATGTTTAGAACAACTCTCAAAAAAGTGGGGCTGGGTAAAAAAGTCGTTTCTAGAACAATCATACAAGGGATTGTTCAAATTGTCGGACAGCGTACGCAATTATGCATGCTAAATGCTTCATATTATCGACAGATATAAGATAGACGATGTTAGAGTTGCATTGATATTTCAAAGGTAAACGTAAGGTAAAGGTATTTGTTTATTAATAGGAGAGATATTCGAAAATGAAAGGTAAAACAATAATTTTGATGATTTTTAACTGCTCAACTTTCAAGTTTTCTAAGTTACTGCTCAATGTAAAGATTTGAATGGATATTTTTCTGCGACACAATTTTACCAATTCTAAGTAAGCGGGTGTATACAATAAGTAATGTGCACTAACTTCACTTGTAGAAAATGTAACAGTGCCATTTATAGTTAATTGGGAAACGATTGTAACTAATGTTTTTCTTGCTAATTATCAATTCTTCCATTATGCTATTCTAATTCTAAAGGACACAACATCCCAAAAGATCAAATGAATGTGACGTTGATCTATTTCCAAAAAGAAATCGTTTAAATATTTTTGGTTTCATCAATCTGTACCAACATAATAATCATTTGCGGTAATTTATCGCAATGTTACTTATTCTTACTTGAAAAAGCGACAAAAGTGAACGTCTATTCAATTACCCATTAGATTTAAACTGCGAAAGACGTAAATTTCTGCCGTTTCGTGTAATTCAATCTACGTAAATCATGAGACGCGATTCGTAACGTATAGTTACAACTTCGTTTTGGAAACAATGAAGCCCATTTAGCATAATTCGATTCGTTGATGGACGCTTTCGTCGATGTCGCTGCTCGAATAACAGAAACGCGTAAAACCATCTCATAAATACGAAAGAGTCTCCTCATTGTTATCGATTTAAAAAGGAGAAAGGATGAGTTATCTAAAACGGGCGATCGTTCGAGAAGAGGAGCCAGCAGCAGCTAGCAAACACCATCGTCCGTCCGTCCATCCAAGCATGCAATGTTTGTACAATGCCGTCTGTACGTTTAGGTGACGCCCGATCAAAAAATCTTCTAATAATGATGTTTGGTTTCTTTGTTAGGAATTTTTCAGGTCAAAGTATATTTAAGAAAGTTATTGCTTTTTAATAATAGTAAGGCAGTATCCTGAGCACATGTTCTGTACACCAAATAAGCTAGATAGATAAAAATAAACTAATTTCAATGGGTTTGCTGGACTTTTGGCACCATCAATTATGACACATTGCTTCGGCTCGCTATAATATAGGATTTAGTAAATTCAGCTGTTACTTTTTCGCGAACTTTCTTATTTAATAAATTCCACTTAGTAACGTTATATCCGATTCTCTTTCACTATTGCAAAACAGGCCCCAGGGCTCGATCTTGGGACCACTATCCTTTTCAATATATATTATATATCAATTTTTTGCCTTTTGCCAATTTTTTGCTTTTACCTGCCAATCACTACTAAATACAAATATATGCAGACGATATTCAAATTTTAAATCATTCGATATTTCTACTATAGAAAATGCGTTAAATGATATTAATTACTAAGAACTTTGCTGATATACTCGCCTAAATTTTTTGAAATTTTGTCTGATAGATGTTCAAAGATACTGCAGTAGATTTTGCAAATTTTTATTGGTGACGTTAGTAACTATTAGCAAGTATCATTTGCAATAATTCGTTTAGGTCTAGGGAGCATGCCTAAGGATTAGTTGTCACTGCTTATAGTGATCCCAAGCTACCGAGAAACTTTTAATGTCAAAATTGGAGCAATGTTTTGCGAGGCCCGGGTATGTCTCCAGGCTATCCATAGAAAAAATTTTCTGCAAGTAGTACAGAACGCTTCTGGAGGATGTATTTTTAATTTAGGAAAGTATGCTAGAATTCCCATAAACTCGGCGGATTTAAATGGTTGAATATGAGTAATCGTGTAACATATCACAATAACATAATATTTTCCAAAACCCGCATTATTTATGGGAAAAAGCTAAATATAGTTCCCATGTTCATAACGTTAGTGTCCGCAGTAACGGAATAATAACACCATCCGCTCACAGAACCGCAATTTTTGGGAGATCTTTCTCTTTTTAGAAACAACACCTTGTCGCGGTCGCTGAAACTTTTTTTATATTCATTTTGTAGTTTTCTATCAAAGACTTGGTATGAAAACAACCGGTCATGATTGTTGTTGTGGGTTGTGTAGTTCTTTGTAATATTCTGTGTACTCTTGATTAACGTTATGTAGATGTTATGAGTTACGAAAATAAAGGCATTTATTATTATTATTATTTATTAATGCCCAATGAAAAGTCTCCAAAATTTATTTTACTTACCATAAAATAAGTTATAAACAGGCATTTATTATGTTGATAAACATGTTTTAATTTGATAAACGTAATTCGTTATTGCAATAAATTTATTAGAAAAAATTTTGTAGATTTTCATATCTTTTGACTTTTGACTGGATGTGTATAGATACACATTTAGAGTCTTCATCTATGGTGGCAACATGGGCTTCACAGTCATCAGCAGCGTTTTAAGAATCCAAGATACAAGTGAACCCATCAGTGTTCTCATCATCATCATCAATGAACGCCGGCCATTGCCGCTATATTTCAACAAGCGTCCTCTGTCGTATCCGATCTACATGTATGTACGTAGATGTACACATATGAAGAGTAAAGAGACCGGCGAGAGGGTTACATGTCGTCTCGTAAACTGATATCTTTGATGTCTTAGGAGTCTTCGTCCTCGTCAGATGAGTTAGTCGCGCAGAGTCCGTGTGCAATCTGACTGTGCAAACGTCAACAATCCATATCCGCTTTTAATATATTCCTGTGTCCACAATACCCGGAGTAAACGCGATCAGAATATCGGATGCTGGAAGAAACGAAGAAGACGAATGTGATGGCGTGCGCGGGGGCATCATCGCGAAGGCATCACACACTCATACATATACATGCCCATAGGCGTCGCCGCTACCGCTTTTTTCTAAGGAGAAAATTAATATTTTTCTCTGAGTAGTCGAAAATGTTCCTTTTAGATCAATTGACTTAGTAATACAAAAATTTCATATGCTTTTGCTAAGACAAGACAGCCTAAAAAAAAAAAAAATTAAAACTAAAAGAGCTTCTGACGAATCATGAATTTCTTCAATAAATGGTGATTATCTCATTTGTATCTTGATTAAATGATAGGATCCTTTTGTTATAACTTTGCATTTGTGCATTATGCTATTGTATTGTTGGAAACTGTCATTATTCTTTGCTTTGATATCCGGAAACTGCTTTCTATTTGCCTACGTAATTTTATATTTGTCCAAGCTTTAATGTTCCTAAATTTCCTCTTCAGATGTATACGTTTTTGTGAGATGTGAAGCGTTTCTTAAAGATATTCTTTGCAAATATATCCTTTTCCGTTTTATTTAAATTTTCTGTTGAATAGAGTAGCTTAGTGTGTGATGCGAACAATAGTTTCCACAGTTTTTTTTATATATAGTATTAATAAATTGGCTTCTAAATAAAGAATGGATTCAGAAGGTAGTCGTCATTTGTAAGTTCTCAACTTCTTATGTTACCCTTTGATTTTACTCTGAATATAATCAGAGTTAGGTTTTTCTTACTTTAGAATTGGTGAACGCCGAGGGTGAATCTCGAAGATGCGTACATATAAGACAATTTATATTGGCTTCCATTTTCCACAATGGCACCCTGATGAACCGTTTAGCGGTGAAATGGATGGCGGTAGCCTAAATTAATTATCAGTTTAATAATAACAATGATCCGATTATGAATGCAGGCCACCACCATGCACCATGTATGGACACAGAAGGTGAAACCCAATCGATAAGTTGTCGCGAAATACTTAAGACAGAGTTTGTTTTTAAATATACCTTCATCACATAAATTGTCGAAATTTCTGCATACGCCTCTATAGAAATGAGTAGTGGTTATTGCTTACATGTCCTGTAAGAGTAGCAGGGATTGGCTAATAGCCAATGAGCCACGTAAATCACCAATACTAATTATAAATTTAGTGAAAGGCTGGCATATTCCACAAAGGCACACTGATGAGCCGTTTAACGGCAAAACACGCGTCTGTACTTGGTGCATGTGTGAATTCATTATCAGCATTGTTGTTATTTTTATTGATGCTTTTACGTCAACAAATATGTAAATTGTCACAAGCGTTTCATCGTCTTATGAAAAATCATATTTATAGTCCCCTATATATATGTGAGAAAATAGCGCAAATGTTCAAGTTATTTTCTTGTGATCTTGTCTTATAGACGTTTCGTTTTCGTACATCATAAGTGCCAATATTATACGACTCAGGCTTAGGAATCGTTAACCAAAAAATATAATGCTAAGATAGTTTAACTTCCTCATGGTATTGATGAAATAATTCACGGCAAACGCGATAAAAGGAGAGAGAAAAATACACTAACACACGGACATGTTCTGCTGATGCTGATGACGCCGGGTAGGTAGAAACATGTCAGTGTGTTACGGTTTTTTTTTTTCTCCTTTTGTTGCGTTTGCCGTGAATTATTCCATCAATACCATGAGGAAGCTAAGTTATCTTAGCATTATATTTTTTTGTTATTGTTTCTAGGCATTTTCTGATGTGTTCTGTTTAGGAATCGTTATTGTTATGATTGATCATTATGATTATATTAGCAATTCCTGTTTCCTCGAAATATTGTCCAATTCTCGTAGAAAAAATTGATTTGGTTACCATTGTTGTTTGGCTGGATTTTGGCTGGAATATGCAATGAAGTTATTAGCAGATTTTGTGGAATATTACAGAGGAGTTTACATTCGTTGAACTTAGTACTATATTCCATATCAACATTCAGTTCTTCTTATTGAAATTTGGGGTTGCTAGGAGTAGTAGTGAGTAATCTAGTGCTTAAAGAGAGAACTGTTTGAGGCCCAAGGATAGTGAACTTAACCTATACCAGTATATTATATTATATAATTATGCGTACAACACTATTATAGTGTTGTAATGGAAAGCGTTTTTATTTCAGTGATTTTCAACTTTCATGTTTAATTGTTTTTGGTTGCAAGATTGATAGACCTTTCTCCTAGACTTTCCCTAGTTTAGTTTCATCTCTCTGTCTTACATAGGGGGCTTAAAAAAGGTGAATACGTTATGAACATGTATCTGTGAAGAAGACTTAAGAAATATGTTTTAAAAAAGCAACAACAGTGCAGAAGAATCGGAAAGGATTTTGAACATTAATTTAATTTGAAGAATACGAGTGGTAAGAATTTCAATTTGAAAATTTGAAAATTGGAAAACATTTAATTAAATATAGCTGTCGGTTAGGTTTCGTGGAAGGAACATAATTATTTTCAATTTAATAAAATGTTTTGCCATCGAAAAATTGATTTCCTGAGTACTCAGGAAATTTCAAAATTTTATTTAAATACCACCTAATTAATTTTTGGCTTAGTTAATTCCCTTTGTTCTTGATATTATTTTATCGCAATGATAAATGTTAACATTTATCGTGTTACTAATGCATTAACAAATAAAACTTTTAATCAACTGATATTTGATATTTCCGGTAGAAGAAATTCGGTCTTCTGATTTATATCATTTCCCTTTTTGACGAACGTCTCTGCTCACAGATACACTAAACTTACTTGCACACCCTTCCCACCATCTCGCTATGTCTCCTCTTCACTTTGCCGCCGCTGCTGCTGCTGCTGCTGCTACTGCTCTTCGTCCCTTTCTTCCCGTCGTGCCTCTGGTTTCTTCCGAGGCCCCCGGGTCCACCTCCGCCCCCTACAGCTATGTGCTAAATTAAACTCTTCAGAATATATTAACATTTGGAGCGGACGAGCTCCGTTGGAATGTTGTGCCTTCCAATCGATCCAATAGATGTCCTCGCAGACGTCGTGAGGCAATCACATGCACACACTCTACTCAATGTATACATACATTCGCAGACACACGTTGATATACTCATACATGCACATATGTATGGGTACAGGGACTTTTACATATACACGAAATTGATGGAGGAAAAGTTTGAAATGTACATTGCGAGAGAGCAAAGGAAATCCTTGACGAGGATGATACAAGAGGATCATTTCGATGATAATCGGGATGAGAAGTGTCCAAAGTAAATTGGGATTTACGTTTCAATTAATTGAGTTGGCGCGAGGGTGTTTTTATGTCCGGATTGCTTTGATTTCTTCCTCGTGGACGTTTTTTCTATTCCTTCTATTATTATTTTTTTTAACTATTTTGCCAATAAACAAGTGATTGAAGATCCTAAATAGCAAAACTAATTTCCTTTTTGTAATTGCTCTAAGTTTCACAGAATTTTCTTATAATACACAACAACAATTATGATGATCTAATTAATGAAGAAGTATTGGTTTAATTCCCTTCTTAGCTCGTCAATCCTCACGATATAATATAAAATACAAAGCATTTAAATTGTGATATATAACAAATAGCAACAACATCTTTCAACTGTTCTAAGTTACTTTTTAGATTGTTTAACTAACGCTTTAACACCACTACAAAAATACGATGGTTGTTTGTCGTCAAACTGTTCCAAAACTGTCTCGTAGATCTCCGCATCAGTGTAACATTTTCTCCCTTAAATTTAATTTTGAAAATAAAAAATAGTCACTTGGGGCAAGTTGGGGCTATACGCTGGGTGATCGAGTTTCTTTAAAATTGCAAGTGTATGGGTCAAGAATCAGACACCTCGTCCCGACTTTCCTTGGCATTTCTCGATGATGGCTGGTCTTAACTGGCGCAGCAAGTCGGCGTAATATATTGCGTTTACTGTAGTGTGTGTAGTCGATTTACAAGATGCTTTGGCTATCCCTAGAAATTGTAGCCATCACCTTTCTTGTGCTTTTTGTGGCTTTGGCCTTCTTAGGGATCTGTTAGCCTCTCCGATGCTGTATCATTTTCAGGTACTATTTGGTTAATGGTGGTGTTGTCGACTTATGTACAGCTCAAGAAACTTTCGACTACACTGAATGTGTTGTAGTAGTATTCATTGTAAAGTATTTGAAGCCCCTAAAGCAGCTATGGCTGCAGCACTGCCAAAAGTGCGCCAAGCACTTCGCAGACTTCAAGATGCGGCTAATACCGATACTAAAGAATAGGTCACAAATACTAAAAGTTGAAAAACGCTGGTTTAAGTAGTTTCCGTTGTATTATTTTTTGTTGTATGCCAGTTACAACGATTTCTGTAGACGTTCACTAATACCATAACAAATGCCAGCTGTAGACAATGTAGGTCCTCAATAGAAAACAATAACAATGTTTAATGCTTGTTTTCCACCTTTAGCAAAAGTACCTAATAAATTTGTTCGTTAAGGGATGCATAAATTTTATTTTTTTTATTTTATTTGTTGATGGCAGGTTGGGTGCGAAGATAGACATCACTGTGTTTATTAAAAGGACATTGAGTAAACTTCAAAGCATCAATTGTAGGCCTCTCCAACACATTAATCATGTTATGAACATAAACATTGTTGTTTGTACAGCAAACACTAAAGTATCAACACACAACAATTTTAATGGGGCAGAAAATCAATTTAAGGTGATCTAAGATGTGGAAGGCCTGTTCAATCAAGAATCAACGAAAACATTAGGAAAGCTAAAAAACTAGTCACACTAAATCGAAGAAAACCTGTATTCTTCCATAATTGTTGCTAAAGTAGGAATATCAGAAGCTTAGTTTTAAAAAATCTTACATGAAAATTTAAGAATAAATAAGGTCAGCGCATTGGATTCCAAAGTTGCCTTCTTCTGAACAAAAATTGTGTCGGCTACAGGTTTGTAAAATCTGACGGTATTGGCTGGCAACGGGTGATGGGACCCATCGATAGAACAAGTATCCATTCAAAGGGATCTCCGCCACTAAAAGTCAGGAATGCATTTTTCATCAGAGAATTGAAGCTAATTGAATGTATGGGGAAAGACTGCAATAACAGAGAGAGTCTATAAGCAAACAATAATTAAAAAATTGAAAACTGCTATTCGACAAGAAAGACCTCGCAAACGGTAATGCTGGTTCATAGCACTATCAGAATCCACAAAGTTCACCAAGTAAAAAAAGTAATCAACGACTACGGTTTATAGAGATGAGACATCCACCTTATAGTCTGGATTTGGCACCAAACAACTGTTATCTCTTCCCTGAATTACAGAAAAACAGAGGACATTTCTTTTTACTAATCATTAGTGATATTTTCCAGAAATACATCCACATTTTTCTCAACAAAAAAATTTAGATTAATAACGATTTTAGCGCTTGACATATTACGCTTTATATTGCTTGCCATTAACGGGAAAAAACTTAATCCAAAACAATCATCTTGACACGTTCTCTTAGTACTCTGGATAACAAATTCACGCAATTTACAAAACGACCGCGGAGATAATCAATTAAAATCAACGCCGTCCTCGAGAATTAATGAAAAGACATCAGCATCAGAGGCTCTTGGCGTGTTTGCAGAAGCGCTGACCGCATCGGGTGACGTACGACCGTCGCATCTGTAGGAAAAAGGGATGAATTGCCTCTCGGCAGTCGCATGGAGTGGAATGGTAACGTGGAGGAGGATCGCAGGGATCGTCCG
Source organism: Oryctes borbonicus (assembly GCA_902654985.2). NCBI lineage: Eukaryota > Metazoa > Arthropoda > Insecta > Coleoptera > Scarabaeidae > Oryctes > Oryctes borbonicus. The sequence goes on from LR736857.1 coordinate 3,386,157, forward strand.
GCGGTAATGACCCGTGTTGTTTGGCCGCCGCCGTTGTTGTTACTACATCTGTATGTATGACATATGTAAAGTGACCGTCGAGGCGGACATTTGCTTAACCCGCGCCATATATCAGGGGATTTAGCTTAACGGGGAGAGATGTGTGCGGAGAATATGTGTGCACGAAGTACCACCGGCTCTTCCGCCTCTTCTCCGGCCGTATAACAGAATCGTCGTACCGAAAACCTTTTTCGTATGGTCCTCCATCACCGCTCGCCACTATCGTCATCAAGAAGAGCGTCTTTGGGCGAAAACGAATCACTCGTTTATACATATCTAAAGTTTGACGTAACGCGCGTCCAGTTAGGATAAAGTTGTAGAAACGAAATTGTCTTATCACGTACTTATTCTCGGATGTGCGCTGCTACTTATGGAACGGTTGCTAGAAATCTTCCTTTAGACTTCAAATACAATTGGTTAGACTGTTGTTGTAACATAAGCAGATCTTATAGGAATTCCAATTGTTCTGTACCTTGTTAATTTCATAATTTTCAGTAACTTTTCAGCAGCTTTTTTTTTAAGAGAGCAAAATTGAGGTTTATGCATCTCTTTAATATTGCTGTACTTGAATCCATTTTGAGATGAAATTGAAAGATTAATCAAAATCGTTAATCAATGTAATATACGAAAATGCTTTAATAGATGAGGAAAGAAATATTTAATAATTACAAAAACTTCATTGTTTCCTATTTCGTGACGTTGTAACCTTTCTTATTGGTCGCCGTTTGGTTGTATGCGATATATTTTATTTTTATATACGTCCTCTCTTGCATACGTGTACGTGTGTATTTTTGGTCTCGTCCGCCAGATGGCTCCGTCGTTCCATCGGGGCCGCCTGGAGAGCTGGCTGTTCGGGAGAGAGGTGAGCTTAACTAAACGAGCGCTGCCCAACCAGCGCCAGCTTTGATTTCCGCGGATTTATGTATTGTAAACGATTGCTTTATGCGATATGAGACACCATTTACATGAAAAATGTATCTGGGAAAACGTCCTTATACGAGCTTTTGTTTTCGATACCAGAAAATATTGCTTCTTCTCCGCGAAACGTGACTGCCTTTTTAGTAATTGATGGTGTTAGACCTTTTTGGTAAATTGCATTAGACTCTTCGGGATGCGAAATACAACAGCGCCGGATTTATATTTACTGCAATATTATTACGGGCGACGGTGGTAGCGGCGCGCGATATTATTGCGCTATTGTTCAAATTGTAATGATGCAAGTGCCTTGCTCTCTTTCTACTCGAGCCGATGCGATGCCTGAGTTGTGTGCATACAGGGGCCTGGACGCTAAACGTAGCACGTATTTATGTATAGGTAGAGAATACGCAGGCTATCAGGAACGGATAATATGAATTATGCAGTAGCGTATCTACTGCATAGAACGTTTCTACTATTGTTTACGCACTATCTAACAGGATATATTGTTATCGGCTTACTTTTGTCTCTGATCTGGTTAGATTTAATTAGTTATGTTGTAAGGTATAAATAGTATAAATGGTATAAATTGAAAGATACAGTTTATGTTGTTGATTCTAAGTATTTATAATACGTGCTGGGATACCTAAAGTATCTTTTCATATGGTTAGCTTGGAAGAGTTTCTTTCCGCGGTTCTTTGGTACGCAAAAGCTTATTTACTTAAAGTCTTTCCAACATTTTGTAACAAGAAGAAGAAATTATCCATTACAAAGTTAAAACTTTGTATATCATTATATTTCTGCAATTCTCTTAAAGCACTTTATACGATGTATTACAACAAATTATAAAAGTATTAGCAATCTCCAGAGTTGATATCATTACTTATAATTAATTCTTTTTGTTTTCAAATTCATTAAGCATTTGTTTCACAGATATTTAACATATGTTTTGTTACCATCTATGGAAATAATTTAGCCACAAGCCACCTACATAAAAAAAACCAATACACTCCCCAGAAAAATTATCGCGCCACCCTGAAAAATCGGCATTTCTCCAAATCGAAAGTATATACTAGGTCAATATTATGTAGGAACAATTGTTATTTACTTATTTGCAAGCACCAACACCAATAAAATTGTGTTGGCAACTTACATACCTTCAACGCATGAAAAAGCTGCATATACTCATTTTTTCCAGTTTATTTGTAATTGCGTTGTGTTCTGTATGTGTAATTTCTGCTATTAGATTTGACATGATGTTTCTCTGCGTGTTAGCCATTATCTAACTCACAAACACGTTTTTTGAGCACCAACTTTGCTGCAGGAGCAAGGGTTCTCTGGCGGGAGTCCTTGGTGTTATTCCATTCTACCATTGTTAGACGCACAAACACACTATGAAACTGGGAGTGTTTATAGAAGGCCAAGAGAAGGCCGTCAAAGGGTGACATCGGTCTGAGATTATCGCAGAAATGCACTACTCGATTGCTACAAAGGGAGATGTTGGCTGCTGTGTAAATTTCGCTGCAAACGGTAAGAAACTGCCTTCGTAAAGACAATATTTGGGCCCACGTTCCTCCAAGAGCACCATTACTCGCCAGACAATATCCGATGGTAATTGAGATATTGAAAATTGGCAGAATGTTATGTTTCCTGAAGAGTCAAGATTCTGTTTTTGTACAAATGATAGGCGATTGCTGGTGAATAGAAGACCTCGAGAGCGATATTTTCAATGTAATTTTGTTTTCAATGTGTAGTTTGGTGGAGGTTCGGTAATGGTTTGGGGAGCTATCATAATGCATATATACAAAATATACTTAGCCCGAATAGCACAAGAATACCTTAGAGAAACTGTGACATTTGTTATGGAATGGATAATTCGAAGCCCCGATTTAAATCCAATAGAGCATGTATGGGACACCCTTAGAAAAGCGTAGAGTGGTTCTTAGAACTTCCCCACAGTAGAAGCAATTCTTGTGGGAGAATGGCATAACATACAGCAAGAATACATCGTAAACCTATACGAAAGCATATCGCGTAGATGGAAGATGTCATTCGAGCCAGCGGTGGATCAACTCGTTATAGTGGATAATTAATTTACTACACTTATTATGAATCCATTAAAGAATATCTCCAAACCTGGTGTTTTATTCATTTGTTTATTCTTTCGTTTTACCTCACACACTTTTATCATAGCAATGAATATGATAAGCGGTAATTACGTTAGTTTACCACAATTGCGGATGGTGCCATAATTCTTGTGGGAATAAGATCGCTAAATAGGTTGCGTAGTAATGTCTTCGCAGTATTGTCTAAGCAGGATGGGGCATCGTAGAAATAATGTTGTCAACATTATGCAACATTGGCTCTTCATCATTACAGTTTTCGTTTGCCCATGTTCCTTTTCTTCAGGGAAATAAGCCCCTATTAGGAAATTTTACCTGAAACCGCACCTTGGCATCAAATAATTTTTGAACAATCATTTTCTGGCCATATACTAGAGTTGCGCGTGTTAACACCGCATTTAATTTAAAATGTATTTCATCTTCAAAGCTTCCAAACTTCCAAAGCGAAAGTGACGAGAATCTCTTTATCTTTTTCAAAGTTCTTTGAATTCAAAACGCAGCTTCATTCTATAGGAATACAGACGAAGCTGCCTTATTAGAATATCTCCATTATTGTATAACTCATCTCCACCTACTTTACAACTTTATTAGCATTGAAAACATCTTCTAAAACAAGAGCTGCGCAGGCTTCATTTTCTACTAACTTTAGAACCTCGGCGCAAAAGATAGAGACCTTTCAAACTGTGAAATTACTTTTGAATAACCTTATATATTAACGTTTAATCTCGTCGCTGATTGGAGATAGATACTGTAACATTTCTGCATATAATGAGACGAATATCTTCAAAATTGACCAATTGTTATTGTGGGCAATAACAGTAAACTCATCTGTTTTGCCTAAAGATTAAGCACAAATTTTACGGATGTGATATTTTATACTAGTCGAAGTCGAAGTCGAAATAATATGTACGATTTATTTATGTTTATAATTTAACGCACAACTGGTTACAGTCAGCTTTTCCCTAGCTCTCTATTATAAAAGCTCCTCCACAATAATAGTGTAGCTGTCGGCAGGATATATCAAACAATTTCCGTAAATACAGCGCCCTTGATTGGATTTCTTTATTTTTCGCAGTGAATCTGAGGCATTTCCGCCAATAATGTGTATCAGTCGAGTTACGTAGACCAGTAGCAGGCCAACGATCAGCAAAGGGGATTGGACGTTGCCGACTCCGAACCAAGATAGAGACTTGTTCTAATTACACAATCAAGGGCGCCGATTGGACAATTTCACCGCGGAGGGTGTGGTTCTCTTGCTTTAATTACTGGCCTCTCTTATTCTCTTAACGAGATACCCGGCCTACGCCGTCGACCGTCGCGAAAGGAAAGCAAAGACAGACGAGAAGAAAACGAGCAACGTAAGGAACAACGATGCCGAAGAGGAGATGCGAGGAGGATCAAAGCTCCTATTACCTGCATTGAAGGTTAACGAGAAAACACATGCATAGGTACAACTAGATCGTTAAAGTTACAGCGTCTGGGATTGAAGTAAATGGTGTTTGCATATTATTGTTTGATAACTTATGATTTAACAACGTTGATATGTATAGCTTCTTTGAAAATAAATTGATAGAAATATAGAAGAACTTGATAAATTCAAATTTTTCTATATTTCTATTTTTTTGTACCGCAACAATTCGAAAAAATTGCTCATATTTCCACGTGTAAAAAGCTTTTGCTTTATCTGTAGGTATTCTATTATTATTATTATAATTCGCTTCAACTATCCCACCAAGTGCATCATACACACAATCAGAAGATCTACTATTAAGGTTTAGTAAGACCTTTGTGAACTGTATGTTGTGATTAATATAGGGATCTAGGTGATCTAGGATCTAGTTGTCACGTAGCAAATTTCAACTTTCAGCCAAATTTAGTTAAAAGTAATTTTTTTATTATAGCGAGGAATTTCTTTGCAAGTAAAATTCTTTCGGATTTCCATCCCACATTAATGTGGGTAAATTTTTTTAAAAGACTCATTTGCTTCATTAAATGATTGTAGCCGTTCATGCAAGAAAGTAATGGAAAATTAAAAGAAGTATTAAATAGTTATTTCTACTAACTGCGGGTATGTATACACAGGTATGCCAATCGTCTAGAATTATGCAGTTGTGTCTATTCTGTAAATAGTAACAAGCTAATAAGCTTTCTGATAACATAATAGGTATCATAGAGTATCTCTAAAAAATATTTTGGTGTATACAGGGTGATCGATAAGTACTAAATCAGGCACTTACTTTGTTATTTTAAAAGGAACATAGGAGAAAATCAATATAATAGATTTTACCGAACTATTTCTAACAGATTTCGCGCTATAATTATTTCTTTTTTTCATTCTACATCAGCAGAATGAACGTTTCCAGTAGCATCAAACATTAGCTTTAAATTTACAAGTGTTTTCGGTTGTGAACATGGTTAGTCAGGATAGAGGTACACTGTAATTATTTTTTCAACGTCGAAAACAACAACATTTTATTAGCGAACTTTCTTATTAAAAATTTGACTGCGTCATTGAATTCTGAAGGTCTTGCAATGGTTTCGGTCAACATTTCTCATATCTTTTAATAAATATATTTGAGTGAAATTTTAGTTAACACCATTTCAGGACCTGTTTGAATACAGTGGCGTAGTGCAGATTCCTAACAAAAAAGTAACTAATACATTTTTTCTATTTTCGATCTCGAGAAATAATAATAGCATTCCTTGAAAATTGATAAGACCTGGACTTTTTGATCCACTATATAATAAAAAAAATATGGTTTCATTTGAGTGTAAGATATAGGTTTTGCAAGGGTGCTTCCATCTCAAACGGGCCACACTGTATATATATTAATTTTGCCTTTTAACTCTTCTTCACTTAGGTTTAAAATTTTGAATCAATAGTTTAAGATTGTTAATGTTTTGCATAGTGTCTCCATGATAACTAAACCATATTAACACAGGAAACCATTTGGATGCAATTTCTAAGTGCGAGACTAGCTTTTGCCTACTGGTAGTTACTTGGAGTGAATATTTTTTATTAATTGTTTAAAAATATCAGTGTTAGGTGTCATTTTACAATTCTAGAACGTTGGGACACTTATATACATTGCAACAATTGCAAGTAATAATACGCATGATTATACTTCAAACAATGTTCAGTGAATAATCGATACCCCTGATCTAGGTAACTAATCAGAGAGGTCATGGAAGTTCTGGAAACATGAAACGTTACAGTAAACACACCATTAGCTCCTAATGGATTGAATAAGATGCGGAACTAACAAAGATTTATAATTGTGTACCGAACATTAAGGATGGTACTTTTTCGTGGGAGAGACCACAAATTTTTTCCTGCACAACTTGTTTTGATGATTATGTGAAAGAATGTTGTTTACTAAATTAATGAAATGAGGAATTTTGGTTTCATTTCACTTTTGCACGTTTTAATAAATTGTTTACTTTATGAATGGTTTGCAATGAATACATTTATAGAATAAGCGTGGATTATTTACTGTGTTTTCTATATAAATATATGTTTCGTAGTAAGAAATTAATTGTAATTAATACATAGTTATTACTTACTGCTATTGTTATTTGTTTTGTCGCAACCTAACCTAAATTGATCTGTTAATATTAACAGTTGTATTTTTAATACATGGAATTGTACAGAAACCTTACACGGTACGCTTATTACCAATTTCTGCAGTAATCGTGACATGCAAATTTAAAAACAAACGCAGAAAACAATGTTAAAATTTAAGGTGTGTATTGTTTCGCGTTACACTAATTTCGCGCTACCCTATGTAAACGATACTTTATTGGCCATAACGTGGCTAAAAATTAATATATCCATCCTACTCGGTGCATGCATTGGCATTGACACGATGCTAATAGACTGACTAGGACGTAGCTATCAATTGTAGTTTTAGCACTGTCTGCACTAGGATAGCATGGTTGCATCGATGCAGAGCCGGAGTTTGAGTTTCATGTATTTTTGCACCACACTAACGTCCCTAATTATCATATTTGAAGAACATTCTGAAAATAAATTTGTGTGAAGAATTGTGCATTTTTGCATTGTTTCTAAGAGCAAAATTTTAGTGTAAAGGTGGTACGAAGTATTGCTTTGGGGCAAGAACGCCAGCACTGAGCATGCATATGAGACTTTATGTAACCTGCTAATTTAAAGTCAACTGTAGGTACATACATCATCAGAATCTGTTAACAAATACTTAAGGTGTGTACTGTGATGAAGAAACGGATTAGCCTTTTGTATGGAATACCGTTTATTTGATCAATAGTAGTAGGCTGTATTTAGAAGAAAAGTAGTCGGTTTTAATTGTTTTGTATTAATTATTGGACAATTAGTTTTATTCTCGCTAACTTGCAATTTTCTGTCCTGTATTACACAACCTTGGGCATTACAATCAAATTCCCACAATTTTTTAATAAAAGCATTTTGTTTGATTTAAATTTTTAATAATTTAAATGATGTATTAATTAATGTTTTACGTTAATTTCTTCAAACCCATTTAAAAATCAAACTTTCAAATTTGTAAATTAAATTGGATATTGTCTTTTAATTATTTAAATTAATTGTTTTAGAAATGTCTACTGTATGCCCCTTAGGAAACTGCACAAACTATAAGTGATGCAATGTGTAACCAGCAGTTTTGGACGTGATATATTGACGTAGCTGATAAAATGCACACCTTTCATTTGCTTTAATAATTGAGAAATTATGGAAATCAATTTTATGGAGATTACTTAAGATTAACTATGAATCTGGAATTCAATACGAAAGGTAAGATTTTACCTAATAATACCATCTCAACCAGCAGTTAACCAGCTCCAGAATTGTGCCACGCAGCGCAGTCATCAGCATAGTAGACAGAGTGGTGTGGAAGATGCGCGCTCAAAACCCGAAACGGCGCACGCAAGCGCGTCATTTCAAGTCAATAACATTGCCTTGCATGTATTATATTTTAAAATGTGACCGGAATAACTTAACATTAAGCAAACAAAGACGCTCATTTGTGTCACAAAAACTTTATACTACGGATGAGCGGATGACTTTTTCCCTTTTGAGGTCTTCGTTATTTTTCTATCTTTAGTACAACAACCGGCGGCTCTCTATCTTCGTCTCTTCCACATTCGAAGACCTCGTTCTGAAACGTACGACGGAAGGCCGAGGGCGAAGGGAATGGGGAGAAAATTTGCATGCGTTTCGTTTATTTACGCATAAAATACGTGGTTTTATTGCGAACGCAAAATGTCTATACACCATACACTTACATGCATACCTTACCTAGGTTGATGCACGCCATCTACAGCTTTATTAGTGGGAAATCGTTTTTTTTTTTTCGCGATTGAGCTTTTCAGTTTGCTAATAATACGTAAATATATGCGATTGTTCGAGTTGAAACTGTTTCGGAGTGGGGTATATTTTTCGATTACATCAATTTGAGTATATCACCATATCAATTTGACGGAATCTTGATAAATAGGCATTTTAGGCAAATTTTAGAATATCCAGAAGTAGGATAAATAAATATAATAATTGACGTTTCGAAGTTGGGGAAATGTAATGTTGAATCGGTCATAAATATTTTCAATATTATTCTTCCGATACTAAATATATTGTACAACCCCAAAAATTACATTTAGGAATTTGTAACATTATTTATACTATATGAATATAAATGGATATGAGCCGTATATGAACTATAAATGAATTTCAATAAATTTTCGGTCATATCACTTTCATAATATATTACATCATATAGTTTATTTATCGTATTGGTGACAGAATATTAATACCGATGTAAAATGAAAGCAGCACAATATCATGGCAAAACCAGTTGAAATTAGATGAATAAATGCATGCAATAAATAATAAATTTTTAGTAGATCTCGCAACGATCTATAAGAAGGAAATATTTTTAAGTGAATTTAGGGTGGGTAGTACGAAATCAGTGCAAGAATTAAGGTATAGTGTGGACGTTTATCCAAAACAAATTAATATAACCGTTAACACATCGGTGTGGTGTAGAATTAAGAATTAGCGTAATGTGAAATTACGCACATGTCAAATTTTAATCAATACTGTTTACAATTGTTTTTTAATGTGTGACTTTGCATAGTAGAATGTTCAGTTTCGTTTCTGTCGGAATACTTCTGTGATCCAGCTACCAACACCAGAAGTAACGTCATTAGCTGCAGTAATTCATCGCCTGTGTCCCATCTGAGCGCGTTTTAACGTTCAAGTAAACCGATAAGCAAATCCTACTGAAAACTGAGGTCTCTTGGAGCTGGGTGTTCGGTTATGAGAGATTATAGAGCCATTATCTTTTGGTTCTGGTGAAGCGATGATGATCTAACTAAGGTATTGGCATACTCCGCACCATCTAATAGGAGCCATGTTAACAAATCGTTTAGTATTGTTACCACTAACTAAAGTGTATAGCTCGTATAGTGGGCCTGTACTTAGAATTACTTGTTTGCACATGTTGAATCCTTGAAATGAAAACTCTGAGAATAATTGTCGTTAGATTCAATGGATCGTAGGGAGAAAATCTTATCTATCGATTAGAATTTATAACATGGTTTATCACGTCGTTCCGAAAGTCTTTTCATCTTGCTTACACGACAAAAAATTAGGAAACTTGCGGTGAATTCGATCAAGTTTTAAGCAATCACATGCATAAAATGGATACCATATCAGAAATGCATACTCCAGCTTACTAAGGACACAAGCGTTGTATAAAATTCCAAATAATTGAACGTCAATAAAATAACCTGATGCACGCACAGGAAGCCAAAGGATAATTTGTGGTTTAAAGGTAAAGTCAGTATCGAAGTTATCGGTGTGATAACTTTAAATTCTGTTTCTGCGTTAAAGAAATATTGCACCGTTGGTTGGCTAATGGTTGGCCTTCAGTTGGTACAACGTCCTAGTGTCGGCGCAATATCCGTCTATGTAAAGTAATGCCGATATCGCCGCCACGTTGGGCCAAGCGATCCGCGATCGGGACCCAACGTTGCGCCAACCATCTGTGCTACTAGAGGGATATTATAATCCATAATGATTGGGGAGATGATGCGTATATATGACATTATGCAACACTTCTTAACGTTAAGATTGAACTTGTTAGACTTACACCAACAAGCAATTTTGTTTACATTTTCCTGTAGCAAGATCACATCATGGTTAGACGAAAGTTGTGCATATAATTTAACATTATCGTAAGCCAGCATTGGGCAATTAAAATTTGTCATTTATGAAGAGATTGTCCAAATTTGTACCAAAACTATTGTAGGAAATAATAACACCAGTTACTTAGATATGATTTCACTAAACCAACAGCAGATGACACAAAATCATAGGACTTTAACTTGAAGAGAAGCAGTGGGTGCTCTACTGGGTCAAAGGTCTTTGATAGGTCCGTATAAAAAAGATTCGCTTATCCACGTTTATCCAATACTTTACTAACAAATTGTATAGAACAGGTCACATTGGTAGCTGTAAAGCGACCAGTGATGGAGCCGTGCTGATTGAGGTCGAGTATTATTATAAATAGAAGAGTAGAGGATCCTTCCGTAAATTTTTGCAAAATTTGACAGGATCAGTATTGGTTGATAATGGGAAAGGAGGCACGTGTCAGTTGTTTTATGTAATTGATGGTTTAATATTGGACGCCAATATAGAGCTGTAATCTTAAAAAAAGTAGACATAATCTTAAGCATCTCAGTATTCGTTGCAGGTACCAAAACACAAGGAAGACTGTTACATAAACTATTATCAGAATGAGTAGTATTAGCAGTATTGGGAGGCTTATAAGCTTTTAAAAATTGATCAGCAAATACACTTACAATTTCAGCAGAATCTATATATTCACTTTGATCCTCATTGTATAGCCTGCCAGGAATTTTAGTCGAGTTAAGAACACTTAAAGGTTCAAGTGAGTTAGTGTTTGACAAACGTGGTTTATGAAACACATTTTACTTTTCTCTAAACAAGAATTTCATGCGGATCAGATTGTAAATATTAAAGCTACTAATTGAAATAGTTACGGGCTGAAGTATATTCGAGGACTTCCTATACTAAAAATGATTAATATAACGCTTTACAACGTGAAACTTAACGCGCAGCTATGCGACCGTTCATATAAGATTTGATATAAGACGCAATATAAAACGCTATCATTTAATATTTTCCGCAGACATATGTATTACAATCTTGATTAACATTAATGTTCCCTCTGCGATATGCGCATAGGCGGCGACTGTTCGCATAGTCCGCCATATTCTGTCCTTCTCCTACTTCATACGTACACTCGGTATCAACTTTTTTAATAAGTCTTGTTTACACATTCGCCGAGTAAATTATTGCTAAAATTTTATTATCCAGGCGTAAACCTTAAATACCTTTCGAGTTATTGGCGTCAATAATCCGGCGAACTTCAGTATTTTTACGGACACGTAACGACCACAATAAAATTAAGATTAAAACTTTGCTGGTGAATTATTTACTATTTTTCAGTATTAAACGTCGTAAACATAAATAATTAAATCGTTAAAAGTACGCTTCGCGAAGTAGATTTGAGATGGTTTAGAAAGCGTAAAATAGGGACGATTAAATATGCTGTCTTGTTAAAGATTGTTATTTGATAATAAGGAGTAAATGGGTGCAAAATGGGTGTTTTCGCACTTATTTGATTATATTGCAATTATTAGCATGTTTCAGTGGAAAATAGCACCTGTAAATCACTGATATTAGCAGTAATAAAGAAAATACTTACGGAAATACTTCAAATGATCCAAACACAGTCGAGAATCCTGTGCCTGCAAAATACAGAAAAGCACAATATGAAGCTTAACTGTCATTAGCGCCACGCATCGTAAGTTTAGTATGTCCACTCGTTCATTGTAAGAATTGCTTTAGTGGCTATCAGCTCGTTTTTGGCATCTTCAACTCTTCTTATCTCCTATTATCTAGGAAGCGGAGTCCAGTCAAGGACGCGTCGTGACGATAGTGATGTAACGTTGTTCAATTTGCTCACATTTTAAAACTTTCGATCTAATCCAAAAAAAAAAAATTATGTCTAGAATAATTTCTGTCGTATCTCAATTGTAACTTCGTAAATTAAAAGCCAGTTCTTCTTCCGTGAATGTGATACTAGGTTACTTTGGCGAATTATTGGCAAAATTTAAGGCGTCTTCACTATAGACGTAGTATCTAAGAAGTACCTCTGAAATTCGTTACGATACGTAAATTAAGAGTATTTCTCCAACAAAATTGACGGCTATCAAGCAAAAGAAGAAAAGTCTTCACTCCCGAACAAAATAAATAATTCAACTAAAAATCCTGATGATCAGAAATATCTCCCCGCAAAGATAGGTAGAAATGAAATTATGTTGTAATGTTAATGATAGCACATTTTCTTTTAAGATGCCAGTAATTATGGTTATTATGGGAGCTTGTATGTGTAATGAAATGAAACAAATGAATATCAGGAAAATTTAACATGCATCTTACATTAACAACATTAGTAAATCTGCCATCTTCTGTCTTTCAATAATAATAATAATAAAACAATCTACCAACATACAAAAATTTGTAGAAATGTCTTTCGGGTGATGTCGTGTAGTTAATATTTAACTTGACGTTTCGCTGACTGTCCTGTCAGCTTCTTCAGAAGATTTCTAAAGACTGCTGTTGTTGTCTTTTGCTGCTCGTTATATATCCTATTTTTGTTCCGCTTTGCTGATCCATAACCGTTCTGCTTTGCTGATCCATAACCATCAGCAAAGCGGAACAAAAATAGGATATATAACGAGCAGCAAAAGACAACAACAGCAGTCTTTAGAAATCTTCTGAAGAAGCTGACAGGATAGTCAGCGAAACGTCAAGTTAAATATTAACTACACGACATCACCCGAAAGACATTTCTACAATGGATTACGGTCGTGAAAGCCTACACTCAACTATACAAAAATTTAAAGAAAATTCTTTTAAAATGCATAACTAAGTACTTTTTTGGATGACGAAGATACTAAGCTATTGTTGTTATATGTAAAGTGAAGGATTGCATTTTTATACACAAATCTATAGTCATTTGTATTTTTTTCTAAACACACATCCTTTCTTTTATATTACGCTAGTAGAAGAACTTAATTGTGTCAACACTGCAAACTGCTTTGGTTAAGCATGGAGGCTAAGCATAAAAGTGGAGCTTAATGAATTTATGTGTGAAGCCGTAGATTGACCAGAAAAAAAGACCTCCTACTGAGGAGCTCCTTCCACTATTACGTACAACAAGCCAGCTCTAATTTATTTATAATATGAACGCATAGCTTCGTTTAAGATGGTCTACGTAGTACTTTTGTATTTACCCTAAATCTAGTAATAATTTTTTCGTGAACACCTGGATACACATAACTGGATAGATTTTGTGATTTAGGTGATAGCTGGCATAGATAAACGTATTAACATATTTGAGTGTGGGCTTTCACGACCGTAATCCATAGTAGAAATGTCTTTCGGGTGATGTCGCGTAGTTAAAATTTTACTTGACGTTTCGCTGACCATGCTGTCAGCTTCTTCAGAAGATTTCTACTAAAATTTTAACTACGCGACATCACTCGAAAGACATTTCTACTATGGATTACGGTCGTGAAAGCCTACACCCAAATATGTTAATACGTTTTAACATATTGTAGATTCCTTACGCCGTCTTCTACTTCTCATTTTAAAGTTTATTTGTAAAGTGATCCATATGATTTTTTCTGAAGATATTTTTATTTTTCTTCGCTTTGCAATGATATTTTGAAAAACCAGCGTCTAGTGAACGTAATTATCGTGATTAGTGGACAGCACGAATATATATTGTGGATCTAGGTATATATGTTTTTCGCATTACGAATGCGGGCTGCTATTACTGTCATATTTATATGAAATATCGAACGGCGTCAAATCAGCGTCTGTGCATACCTCAGGCATTCTGCGACTGACTGAATGAAATTTCTCATTCCGCTCCAAAATCACGAATACGAAGCCGCGCACATCCATATCCAGATATATGGTGCAAACCTCCAGCATCTATGTATATACACACTCATATTAGGATATTATTATAAAAACGTACGAAAGCAAGATTTAAATATGAGGAGGAATGTTTGCCTTCTTTAATATGAGTTTGTGGGATAATACGCCGAATACGAGTTTTAATATACAAGACGCGAGGCGTATTCCGTTGATGCTTGGCTACGTTATTTGCATATTACGTTCACGCTTCTCTTCTACGTAGTTACGTATGTACAAGATATATATGCACTGTAGAATATACAGTTTGTCTATTTTCGCTTTTTACCTGCGTCATCGATTTTTATCCGTATGAAACAAATCGACATATCCGCGTCAAATTAGAAACCATTTTTTTTTGTGGCTTTAGCAACATGAAACAAATAGTCTTCTCTCAGCTGCATAATCTACCTACAGTTGTCAATAATGATTCTTCGAGAATTTGCATATGTTTTACTTACACTGCCATCTGTAAAAGTTAAAGAGCCCAATTCTATCGCCGACGTGCATCAGCAAACCATATCTCGTGGAAACTTGGCGGTCCTTTTAATACAATCTTTATGGAATGCTTCGGTTTTATCACGTATTATTCATTTTCTATGGTCGCTAACACATATCTCGTCGCTAATTATTACTTTATTCTAGTCGTTCTCCGTCCATGATGATTTAGATTTTACCCAAATGAGAGCTTTTCTTCTGAAGTAAGGATACCTTGTAAAAGATATACACTGCCGTTCACAGAAGTTCGGTCGGTTGGTAAAAAACATGAAAAGGTTACAGAAACAAACGAAACTAAAAACAAAATGCAATTTTATTGTATGTGCAGGTAAAAAAGACAAAAATAAATAAATAAAAAGTTATTCCGGCCTAATATAACATACTGAACATTATATTTTTCTTTCATCGAAAAAACCTCCTTTGCTGTTAATCACCGCTCGAACTATTCTGGGCATTCTTTCGATAAGTTTTGTTAAAATGGATTGTGGAATATTAATCCATTCATGTTGCAGAATATTCCATAAATGTTCTTGTGAAGTTGGGTATATTTTCTGGATCCTCCTGTCCAGTTTATCCCACAACAACTCTATAGGGTTCAAATCTGGGCTTTGTGGGGGCCATGTCATTACTTTCAAGGTGTGCTGTTCTTCTTGCTCCTTTAGATAGTTCTTACACACTAACGCGGTGTGTTTTGGGTCGTTGTCATGCATGCATGTAAAGTTACAGCCTATTATACGCAATCCTGATGGCACTGCATGATTCTGGAGTATTGTAAAATAATTTTCCTTCCTCGTTACACCCTGCACTCTGCATAAATCTCCCGTCCCAGCAAAGGAGAAACATCCTCACACTAACACTGAACTACGCCCTTGCTTCACAGTAGGCACAATGCAGTTCGGGATCACTTTTCGGTTTTAGATCTTCGGACATAAACTCGTCGATTTTGCCCAAAAACCTCAAACTTTGACTCGTCACTCCAAAGCACGTGTTTCCAATCATCTAACGACCAATCTAGATGAGAACGGACCCACTGTAGCCGTTTTGCTCTGTTGCCCCGGTGTAATAAGGGTTTTCGAATGGCAATGCGTCCATGAAGGTCTGCTTGTTGAAGTCGACGTTTTACCGTACCCGCCGAAACTTGTTCTTCACGGCCGCGATTGACTGCGGCTGCTATTTGTGGCGCTGTTAATTTTCTATTGCGTTTGCTTAATAATACAATTCCCAAATCTTTAGCTTTTGTTGTTTTCCTAGATGCTGCAGGACGAACACGATTTTCTATAGTTCCAGTTGTCCGATATCGCTTTATGATGTCATTTACTGTTGAACTTCTCATATTTATTTTTTCAGCAATTTGTCGCCCCGAATATCCTTCTTCAAACAGCGTAATAATGCGTGAACGTTTTTCTACAGTGGTAGGCTTGCCACGTGCCATTTTGAAGTAAATTTTCTTAGAACTTTAGCGCAATAACGACAGATGCACTCCAACACACGTTTAACAGTAAAATGAAGCAAATTTATATCTTTACGCCTGTGATAAATAAACAAGAGTGATACTGCGGTATATTTCCTAAATGTATTGTTCGTTAATAATTCCCAAACGACCCGTTTCAAAAAATCGGTACTTCCGAGAAGTTCTTGGAATGATAATAAAAGGGACTTTATTGTGGTTGTCGCAATATTTCTACTTTACATAATAATTTATGGCTTTAATCCCTTAGAAAAGAGTGTATGCTTAATATTTTTCTAATTGTATGTATTAATAATTGAATACAGTGTGATATAATAGATTTTTATTGTATGACCGAACTTCACTGAACGGCAGTGTACATACTTCATAAGCACTCAAACAGCATTTACGAATGCATTGTACATTTGCAAGAATTGTTTAAACCTGAGTCTATATTCCACAACGCGGTACTTTTCTCGGTGGATGTTTCTTCTAGCGATTTTGAAAATTTCGACTGAGCACCTTAAATATCTTTGTGAAACTGTTATTGGCCGTCTAGAACACTTCCCTCAGACCTCAATATTCACTATATCTTTACGCATTGTCTTCCCTTCATAACATCTATGCACAATTGGAGCATGGGTGGTGAGTAAAAGAATGTATAAGAATAAAAATACCCACTTGTTACTGTTCTTTCCTTTTGCGCATTTACAAAGCACTTTGATTTATATCCAGGTGCAGAATAACTTTATAATTGGAAGACAAATCTATTTTACATTTTTGACTTATCTATATATGTACCTTTTCCCACCCAAGTGCCACTTTACCAATTATTTAGGAAAGCATTAAAGCTAATTCTTAGCAACAATAGGTAAAATTGTATATAAACGCATCAGAAAGTAATCCTCAAAGTCTGAAAAAGAACTAACAATTTTTTGAGATAATGAAACACTAATATGCAAATACTTGCAAAATCTTTAAAAGCCTACCTCCTAGTTTCTTATTTTCCAATGCAGATGGGAGGCTATTGGACATTAGAAATTGCTTATATTTGTAATTATACTTGAAGAAATTGTGTGGTATTAAACAACTTATAAAGCAATCAACTTAGGTACGTCATTCTCGACAAGGGACAATGATGATTAAGACATTATTGCGCAATTATCTGTAGAATATTAGGAAACCTGGAGACAGGTGGTAAAATAATTACTTTCAGTGTATTTGATTCTCCGTGACTCTATATTTCTTGTAAAGTTGTACGTGGAATGTTAGCTTTATACATATGATGGTCTAACCGCAACATCATTCTTCAAGTAAATACTTTGACTTCAATATTTCTCACAGTAAATAACGTTTTATGCCGTCTTTTGGCTCGTGTGTAGTACAACATCGACAACTACTCATGTAAACCGTATAACGTAACCGATGAACCTAAGCTGAGGTAACACGTGAACTAAACCCGACCGTCACCGATATTAAACGTTTGCGGCCAGCCGTACATTAAAAAAATCGAGTGAAACCCGTGCAAACTGAATTACATAGCTCCATAAATAAATAATCGCACACATTCCCCGGGCCACGACAGCTTACAGAATACGAGAAAAATTTGATTAAGGATCTATGCGCGCATCTCTTCGCGAAAACAAAACCAAAACGAAGAAGGACACACCACCAGTCTGTAGTATGTCTATACTCAGTCGGCCAAATCGTTTTTATGCCATCGAAGAGTGATTAAACCGAAGGCAGTGATCGGCTGTGCAACTGACTAGGGGTTAGCTATAACTCGCGAGGTTACCTCGCCGCATATCGCGACTTATCTCGCCTTTGTTTACTTGTCAACATAATTTTTGTTGTGAATGCATAAACAAAATATTTATATTGTCCCCTCGATTGGTTTTTTTTTTCCATCGGTGAGGCGAGCAGACGGGCAGGCAGGCTCGGGAGAAGCAGCAAAGGAGGGCTCGAACTTTTTGTTCTCGGAATTTAATTTTTGCCCGCCGTTCGCGGTCAGCTCGAATAAAACTAAATCGTGATTGAGTTATTGTAACTATAATTTAAGTCGGTGACAGCGACCAAGAGAAGACTTGCCATATTATATACTCTCACATTCAATATATACTTACATTTATCTTTATGTATTTATAGTGCAACCTGTAGGCTAGAGATAGAGTGAGGAAATAAACGTTATTTAGAGTCCTACGTTTCTATTACACTGTACCATCAAATAAAGGAAAATATAGTATTTTGCTAGATCGGTGAACGCTAAGTTGAGTTTACAATGCTCGGTAGTTATTATTTCATGATTAGCGCAGGTATATGTGGTGAAAATTTAATGCAATTTCTAAAGGAAATTACTGAAGGATCAGATACAATTAATCAGCATTAAACGACGTAGAATTAATATCTTAATGGCAATCTAAATTTAATTTCACTGGAATGGTTTTAACAACGTCTATCTTAGTGTCAACCTAAGACAGTATATCAACGTTATAGTAATGTTTTTAACGAGATAATTGGAGAGAATTTATACAAAATCTCTAATCTTCGTATTGCCCTGACATACATATACTGGTTTACACAGAAAGAAAAGGATTATTTCTACAATTGTAGCAATTGTCGCTATAAATAGTTATAGGATCTGTGGCGCAGACAATTTGTAGAAACTAGTGAAACAATGTTCTAGAAAATAAGCTATATTCACGTAAAGTACATTAATTAAATATGGACACTTCTCCTAATATGGGCACTAATAAAATATGTAAATTCTAGTGTTGGTACTTGTTTCTTCTTAATACCTTGATATAATATTTGCAAGGATTTGGTCAAAAGCCCTAGCCCTCTCTAATATATTAGTGGGATTCCGTACAACGGCAATTGTACCTTCAACATCGGAAACACCTCTATGGAACGAAAATAATGAAAATCTCGCTGCAACTTCAGCAATTCATTTCTTCTATCAACGGTTTTTTTTTTTTAATAAATTAAAATTAAATGAGGATAATACTTATTTGTTACTGTTCCATACTCGTCATTACACTAAACATAGCGTTATTCTTCATTCTAAAGAAGTCTTCAGTATGCTTTAAGTGCTAATAACATTATTAGGCGAATACATCCAGAAATACAATCAATATTGGCATGCGGAATCTTACTTTTG
This sequence comes from Oryctes borbonicus, assembly GCA_902654985.2. Classification (NCBI taxonomy): domain Eukaryota; kingdom Metazoa; phylum Arthropoda; class Insecta; order Coleoptera; family Scarabaeidae; genus Oryctes; species Oryctes borbonicus. The sequence continues at coordinate 3,405,401 of LR736857.1, forward strand.
GGTCCGTCTCTTTGGGCAAAAATCGTCTTCTTGGCATAGAAACGAATTGTAAGAATTCTTCGAAACTTAAATTCGGCTGATCTCTGTAAACCGATATTTGTGGTATTAAAAATTCTAACGGTCCCATCTTTATACAATTTAGAGGCAACTCACTGTATACACAAAAACAGAAATAATCTTATAACTAACAGCAGCATCCATCAATATTATACGCGCTATGCCCGTGACTTGAGTATACATACCTGCAGGCGGTTTGTATCTGACCGATAGAAGCCTACAATACTTGGGCAAAAAGCAGTACAACAAGCTACGTGATTGCAGAATGTAAAAGACGCTTTAATTAAAATATGCTACCAGAGTGTTGACGTTCTTACACAATCAACGTTTTCGAAGTACTTTTATTTCTATTTGTATTATTATTATATAATTCTTTGACCAATTCCGTTATCTGAATGGATACTTGGAATAAATAAAGAATACTATTATTATCAAATGAACAGGTTGTTAATGCATAAGATACCTCTACCTTAAAGCGTCAGCAAGTGCACCACATCAAAAACGGGTTCCAAATGTATCGTTTGATAATAGTTCAGATTATGAGAAGGAATTGGCAACTATCAGAGTCTTCTCCAGAAATCGTCAAATAGTCGGATCTCGAGTCAAAGGACGACAAAGGAGTTACCGGCAAAATGCAAATCACCACCAAGGAAAGCATTAAACTACTGAGCTACCAAACTAGCAACATCGTTGTTTGTGGAAAGGGTCTGTCTACGGAAGGGGTCTGTTTGTGGAAAGGATCATTTCAAGGCAAAAGTCAAAATCGATAATTAAGAGGTAAGGAGTAGTTTGGTTTCAAACAATAGAAAGCAAATTTAAATAGGGCAACGTACAGTAACAATGGTATTTAAAAAAAAATGTTGGTACTAGCGGCAGTGGGTGATGACGTAAACGACTTCCTCGCGCATTGCCGTTACATAGCACAATGTACAATATACATGAGCGAATCGAATCGCTGTCCGCGCCCCTTCGTTTACGCCATCACCCACTGCCTCTGGTTGGTACTATCCTTTCTGCAAGGACAGAAGAATCAGCAAACGTACATCCGAAGGCTTTCCTGGTAGGACCCTCAAGAAAAAAATCGGAGAAATTGCTGACCATAAGCAAATCTGATACATCTGGTACATTGTGGGCCGGCACCGTAATGGGCGAACTAGTGTGCGGAGGATGTGGTGAAGAAAAGGAAACTCTTCTACATCTTATAAGCCAATGCGAGGATTACAACAGCATGGCACACAGTAGCTTAAGGGAACGAAGGACTCGAGAGAATAGAGAGCCGGGGAAATTTCAGCTTTTTTTTCAATTATTCAGAGGGTACAATTGTTTACTATCAAAACTTTTCTTTAATTTAAAATATAACTTTTCTTGTACTAATTCATTTATATTTATTCGTCTCATGGTGCCCCTATTTGTTACTTAATACAGGCATCTGATTGGTATCTTATGTAAATTTTAGGACATATAAAACAATTTTTGAAGATTTTACTTATTTATATGAAGCTGTGCTGGATTAAAAAATTAAATCCATGTTTGAAAAGGTTGCATTTTGGAAATTAAACATATTACAAGAAGAAATTCATAGGGGTGCCTATATGTAGGCAACAAACCTTATGTTGCTTTACTTACAACGTTAGTTGCATGAAACTTGCATATTTTTCAAGTGTCCACGTGTATATATTATTACTATAGTTGTGGAAGGAATTCCAACAATTTGAATCATTCTATACTAATAACCATCGTTTTATGTGTTCTAAGCGTTATGGATAATGATGGATAAAAGAACGAACCTTTCGCCTTTTACAAGGAGCATTGGTGGGTATGAGAATATTGCGCATCTATTCACAAAAATGTAGAGGACCAAAGGAAAAAGAGCCACGGAAAACCTTACTCTGAGAAAGTTGCGAGCCCAGGCCTCGAACTCAGAACTTCGAGATCGATGGGCCCATGCCATTGATGATGAAAATAATGTAATTATATAAACTCATCTTTTGTTAGAAAAAAATAAAAATTTCGTTCCGATTTTGATTGGATTTAGCCCTAAAAAAGGAAACATTTAGTTCATCTGCATTTACTTAAAGAAACAAAAATAATTACACGATCCTTCAACCTTTGCGATATAATATATTAATTCGTTTGGTTCTAATACATTGTTTAAGTCGCTGTATTTGAAAAACCAAAGTTGGAGTGAATTGGTTCAGTTAATTGTTTTTCTAATACGAGATTCTGAATCTACGGGTAAAAAAATCCGTTCTTGTATCGTCACAGAACGGGTTTCAAGCTGAACAGCCTCTATAGTGCAGTACACTAGAAATACACCACGATTTTTTTAGTGTTTAAATGAGCATGTGCCAAATTAAGTTTTTAAGACTGGAGATATGGCAGTTATACTAGATGCTCGATTAATTAATAATCTGTGACAATATTGAATACATTGTTAGTAAGTGCGCCAGACTGCTTGACCCCATTTCAAGAATATCTAAAGATTTTTCCACTTGCGTCCGTCTTAGGTCTCTGTAAGTACATCGCGTTTATAAACTTGATTATGTCTTATTCTGTTGTGTAGTGTTCTAAGTGACCCTCTATATTAGTAGGTTAGAGTTCGCACAGCGGAAGTATATAAAATTCTTTTTTTCGGGCTGCTCTTTTGAGAACCGTTACGGATAACCATTACAGTTCATGTAAGTATTTCAATGTTCGAGGTTGCTTAGCAACTTTGTTTCTTTTATTTCCTTTTGAGTCTCCTCTCATCATATACGACGGTGCGATGTTTTGTTTCACTTGGTAATTCCTTTCAGAATTCTCCCACCGACAGGTTATTTTTAATAAAATTTCGAGCCCAATAAGTTCTAGGTGATAATCAGAACCATCGAAACCGGTGGGACTTAGCTACGTGTATACACACTTTTTGGCAGTGAGATGTGAGGTGAGAGTGAGGCCTGGAGAGTATAAGGGCCCTAGCCCATCTTTACACAAATAAAAATACGGAGTCGGATCTATCACCGCTTTAACACTGTCTCATTGTCTCCTCGTGTCCACTTGGGCAAGTACTTTGTTAGTAAAATCGACGGAGTTAAAATTAGACTGTGTTGCTTCAACACCATCGTGTAGTAAGCGAAGTTGCATATGTTAAAAATGTTCCCATTTCGGAGTTAAGGATTTCCGACCATACAAATGTAAGTCTACTATAGTTGTTTGTTTAGTAATAATTGTGAAGAATAGATTACAAATTAAAGAAGAAACAAATTTCACTCATCAAATGCTACCAGATTCATTATTCTACCTTTTAGACTAAATATTTTGTATTATCTTTCCCATTAGAGTGTTCAAAATGCCTTTTAAAACACCCGCAGATTAAATAAACGGAATCTTTTTATAGGTTTAAATACTTCATTATTAAGTCTTGTAATAAGATCCGACATGAAAGCGTAGCGGATTTGAGAAAATAACCCTTTCCTTAATAAAAATTTCGTCTTTGTTACTTTTTATAATTTGGGCGCTACCCTTCGCCATCGACTCCGCAGATTTCCCTTAATTCCTTTGAAAATTACCGAGAGGATCGAGTAGAAAAATTACCCGGACCGATGCTGTTTTCTTCGCGTAACAAAAGCATCGCTTTAAAGATAACTAAACAAAAGAGTATAATAGAGAAAAAGGGAAAGAAAAAAAGGAAGAAGTTCCTTTAATAACGAACTGCCCGGATTTATAGACGACAAGATATAATTTATTTTCATTAACTCTAATTGGAAAAATGGAAATAAATATTGAATTTTCATTAAGCGCGTCTTCATATCGCGGAAATGGCCGCATTCTTCTTTTGCCTCTTCGTTAGGTTTTTTGCTTCGCCTTCTCCGAATATTCATCCCCGATTCCATTAAAGATTTTATTGAGGCTCGTTAATTATTGAAGCGTTATTGACTACCGCGGAATGCTTACGTTGGGTGGTTTGGCGCAATGTAATTTAGAGGTTCTTTTCCATTAAGAAGAATGTTATCTGGATTTGGCGTAATTATATAATATACCGGCTTGGTACTTTAAAATTTTAGGTAGGTAGCAATTAATCCTTATATTTTCTATTCTTGCCCGAAAATATAGAATTAGATGAAACTTTATAGACTACTAAAAGACAACAAGAGATACTTTCTTAATGCCCGCTTTTAGGTTCCAGAAGCGTTCAAAGCTCTTATGTACTTTTTCAAATGCCGACACTTTCGGAACATGGATATTACGTAGCAACATATATAAGCCGTTTTGGAACAACAAATAATAGGGAAACAGGTCACTCGTAGTCCTCATTTCTTTTTTAGTAGTTTTCTTGTTTATACATAACAAAGAAGCTGCAACGCTGGTATTATATTATATATCTAGTTCACTTATTACACATTCTATATAAAGGTATATGTAGAATACGCGAAAGGAATATAAAAGTTCACAAAACCCATGAACTACTTACACCATAAACAATACACAATAGTGAGCTTTTTACAAACACTATATATTAACGGCAGCTAACATATAGTGCACCTTGACAAACTATACTTTGGTTTGTTAACGGTAATATGATCGAATAACCGGATGATGACAGCATGGGACTGCCCTGGGTTCTTCCGAGAACCCAGGAAAGTCGGTTGATTCGAACTTTTTCGTAGTTAGGACTTAATTAATTAATTAAGTTAACCGGAAATCGGTTAAAAACCTAGTGTGGGCTTGTATCGGCTTGTATTTTGATCGAAATTTAAGAGTGGGGGGGGGGGGGGGTCTTTTTTCACCTTACCGGGGGGATTAGGGGGCTTCGGAGATCTGGAGAAATGGCTAACGAAGAGAGCATTTCGGGGCGCTATCACTTCTGCTTCCAGGTCAGAAACAACTGCCAGTTACATACAGGAAGCCTTGGAACCTGTGGCATTATCGTATTTGCAAACCATTGCGAACAGAATATTGCAGCAAGATAATGCTCAGTCTCATGCAGCCCAAACTATGCGCTTCTTTAGCGAAAACAATGCAAATCTGCTTCCGTTGCTTGCGAGGTTACCAAATCTCACGTATGGGATATTGTCGAATGCCATCTCCTACCAAATCCAGTTCCCGCTACCAACCGAAACGAGTTATGGCACCAAGTCAATACAGCTTGGCAGGAAATACTCCAAGAAACAATATCTACCTTAATTAATTTAATGCCTAATAGGGTGATTGAACGTATTCAAAAAAAAAGGTGGTTTTACCCATTATTAAATCGGGGTGCGGTTCCACCTTGTTCATTTCTTTCAAAAATTATTTGCGTTATCTTTAAAGTCGCAGAAAAACATTTAATATCTTTTGTAGTTTTCGAGCGTATTTAAACAGAAACGGGAAAAGTACATTTTGAAAAGGCTTTGGCCTCAAAATATAGGGGGTGGTGCCCCTAAAACAATATATATTGTTGTTATACGAGATCTTAAAATATCATTTTGAAAATAATTCGACTGTAAAACTACTTAAAAATGTCTCCGTCACAGACATTTTCGTTCCCATTTACAAATAATGTGACAATTCTAGCATTCCTTTCCAAAGAAATAAAACGACATTCAACGTTGCTCGCGGTTGTCAGCAATCAATTAGAGTTTCAGGTTGTTTCGAGGATCGAATTCAAACGGTCGAATTTTTTTCCCGGTTTGCCGCGACTTGTCATGTCAACTCGGCCAAAACTGATTTACAATGATGTTTTGACAGTCGGGCTGACCAAATCCGACGCACGCATACACTTACGTACATCGTCGCACACTAGTTAGCGTTAGAGACGAGGACCCGATGCGATGGTCCGATGCTTGCGGGCATGAATACTTATAGATGCTAGTAGTCGCGCCCGTTGGCAGCGAAATTTATACCCGGCTAGGCCGTAATCTTTTCAGTATAGATGGTGAATATAAATTATAGTGTATAAATATTGGGGAAGGTATTTTAGATATTCCGAATTCGGTGGCGCGCTTAAGGCGACTTACCATGGAGATTCCTTCAATATTGCCTTCCGAACGTGCTGAGGAATATCTCAAACATTTTGTCCGAAATTTCATAAACCGCTTATCTTGTATCAATATTTGTAATTTAAAAGATGAATCGGTCGAACTCCCGGGCGTGTGTGCACTAGTAGCGTGCGTGTGTATCCTTTTCTCTAGAATTTTTCTTCGCTACGATATACGATGGAAAAAAGGGCTTTTTTGTGGCTATTACTTTAAAATTTCCATATCAAAAATGTTCGTACACAAGCTGGAATAATATAAATAGCAATATAGGCCCCCGAAGGGTTTAGATGTAAACTACAAATAGCTTTTTTTGTATTGAGATAATTAATTGTATTTAGACGAATATTGATACGAGGTAAAACTAATAAAATTATGGTATTTTTGGGGACCAAAATTATATTTCTTTGCCTTAATTAATGATTCAAATAACCTATTAAAACATAATTCCGTTATCGATCTTTTGCGTGATTAACACTTGTGAAAGGAAAGCTATTTGTCCAGCATATATGATTCATTGGTTAACATTAATTCAAACATATCTAAGTTGGCACTTCGAAGTCTTTCCCAAAAAATGCTCAGTGGGGCGAAGGTATTCAGGAATTGCACTGTACCAATCTCCAATACTGAAATATACCGAACTATCGCTTATTTCTTAATCTCTAAAAGTAAATTTAATTACGCGCCATGAAGTTTCTTCGTGAATACTTGATAAATCTTGTTTTTTTCCTACGTTCTCGAACACCATCGGGTCTAAAAAGAGAGAACGAGATGATTAATTACGTTATTGTAATGAATAGTCGCACATATTCACCAGAAAAACAAATAACAGAAACGGAAAGAACGATTTGTACGTGCGAGAACACCATCAGCACGGGCGAACGCGTATGGAAAGTCGGCGGGAAAAACGATCACGACGATCAGACCAGAGAAGAAGTGGAAGACGTGGAATGGTACGAACAAAAAAGAAACGATTTAAATTAATTACGGCTCACGCTGTTTTTGTTATTTTAGCTCACGGTCCGTGGTTCGGATCGCGACGGGTGGCGACCGTTCAGACGTCGATACCGAATTAATCACGAGGTCCTCCTTCATCCGGGGATTTACTCTTTTAGAATTGCAATTGCTATCATCATCGCGATCGTTATCGGCCGTCATCATCGTGATGGTTGTCACCTTTGTTACATGCTTTCTGGAAACTTGACATCGCGTGGCATAGATGTGCTTAAGGCGATTATATAGAGAATGCCCACATCTCTAATCTTTGTTGCAAAGTTATTTCTTTTCGATCAGTTTTGGCAAGAATTTAGATAAGCTTTAATTTGATTTGGTTTTAATTACTTTTATGCTCTAGTTAGTGCAAGTTTATCGCGGTATTGGACAGTTGTTTTGACTTTGGTTTGACGGGGTGCATTTGTTGTTTAAATTTGATGAATTACTGTGTTTTTTTTATGATTAATGTAAGCTTATAAAGCTTTTAACTAAAAAAAAAACTCACTTTTCTTCTCATTACCGCCCGGAGTCCTATTTCTTCTGTAGGAAGCAATAACTACGTTGATTATTTGTGTATTTTGAGGATAGAAATTTGAATGCGTGTATTGTGGCTAATGATATAAGATCCATCGAATGTCAGAGATGGTTTTCTTCTTATGCTCTAACCCATTGCTTCATTTTTTCCAAACACTTTCAATTTCTCCAAGCTCTATCCTTTCTTCCGTCTACCTTGTTCGATTTTATCCATCCCTTTTTTCTTTTCTAATTACACTAGATCGTTTAACTGCATCACTATGATACGTCTGTAGCAGTTCAATTGTTTGTCTTCGCTCTTGTACATTGTATCCTTCTGTGATGTTCTCACTCCTTTGTCGAATTTAATTTTCCTTGTGGTCTTCCTAAGGAACTTCATTCGAATTGCTAAGTCTAATTTATATGATTTAAAGAAGAAAGCGTCTGTAAGCTTTTACAGCGTATCCGAAATTAAAGTAGGAAAGGAGACCTCATTGTTTTTATTTTTTACCTTAATACTAGACTCTTTTCAAGAAGCTTCGAAATGAATCTTAACAGATGCAGAGAAGTACCTAACTTATTGGCGTTTTATTAATTTGATAATTATTTTGCAGCTACCACCAAAAGCAAGTGTTTTTTTATATCTTTATGTAGATACAAATATTTCAAAATTCAGAAATACATTGACAAATTTTTTGTTGCAAAGGGCATTCAATAAACGGTGTTATTTCTAAGACATATCAAAAATTCATTAATAATACTATCGGGAAAATAAAAGAAGAACATAACAATTTCCTAAGATAACTAGGGTCGCTTTTTCGCTATACTAACTAAAAAGATAATAATAAATCAAATTTAATAGTCTTCAACCCCATATCCGCTTACGGATAAATGGCTTTCCATTAATATAAATTCTATGATATCCTCTCTTTTTCTGCATTTTTTACCGCCGACAGAAACAAATAAATAGATATGTGGAGACGTATTGGGACTTCATTTCGAGCGTCTATTGGATGATACGCTGGCTAAAGATATAATCCTAAGAAATTGTTCGTGACGGAATGAATCCCTAATGTCGTGCATGAGGAAGATCGGCAGAGTCTACTCCATATTTGCTATACAAAAATTGTATTAGTTATTGTTGGGAGATAGAATCAGCAACTTTCGGAAATAGGATTGATACATTTAGGATGTAAGAAAAAAGCACGCATTTAAGAATTGTTATTTAGCGATGGCAGAAATATTTCTATAATACGAAGATGGCCCAAGGCAGTATATGAAGGCCAAATCGGTTAAATAATTAGTAGTTGTTCAAAAACCTCTGTGTATATTCAAATTCAATCTTATAATGTATTTCTTTTATTTTCTTTTATTTTTAAGGTAAAATGTTTTCAAATTGGGGCGAGATATGGGAGAATTAGCGTTAAAAGGTAATGAAATGCTTCAGTTGGTTTATTCTTTATTATAAGCCGTTCTTTTCTCGAGAACATGCATTTATAGACGATTTCAGCGAAAATCCCTCTGCTAAACATTTTGTTTCTGAGATTCAATTTGTAAATTGAACCAAAAGGCCATTTTTCTTGGTGTAAACAGATTTTTGTTCTCTTTGTCTAGTTTGTTGGGTTTTGTCACAGTTCTCGCATAGAATTTTAGAAGCCTTTGAATTGAAATTTAAACAATGTATTTGAAGAAGACCATAGCATCCTGTCCATGGTGAAATATTTAAAACGTGTCGGCGTGTAAGTAATAACAATGACAAATTTTTGAGGATTTTTAAAACAATTGATAAGGTACATTATTCGAGTAATTTAATTAGCCACGTTTCCCATTCTCGTTCCTATAACTGCCTCATAACTTTTTGGATATATTCTTGAGGCATAGCTTCCCACACTTTCACGCAATTTTAAGTACTCGGATGTTTGGTAGAAGGGGATTTCGTGCTCGAGCATATAGTTTAAGATCGTGTCAAATGTGCTCGACCGGATTCAAATCGAGTCTAAGGGCAGGTCACTCAATGGGTGCTATTTGCACCTCTCGACTTTGCCATCTGGGGACAAGCATTATTATGCATTAAAATAAATCCATTGTCAATGATTGGGGCAAAAGATTCAACATGTTGTTCTAGGATGTCATCTGTTAAAAGAGCTAAACAAACACACAAAATCATTCTAACTGTTTGAAATATTGAACACATTTGAAAACAAATGAGAGTTGACTCTCAATTGTTTTAAATGTTACTAACCCTGCTACGTTGCAAATAATTTTTAAAAATTCTGGGTGACTCGAATTTGTGGCTCGCTGTTTGAAGCTGTACAGATTTTACTTCTGTACAGTCTCATATAAATATCATGACGTAATCTCTGATAATATAACAGACGGTTAGTAGACTTAGTTTAAAGCATTTCTATAACGGTTAGAGCAAAAAGTAGTAACTGTACTAAAAGAATGACCATTAAAGCTGTTGAGTAATAAACGTAATAAATTAATATAACAGAATTTCGTCTAATATCCATAATTTCCTGTGGTGTTATGATAATATTAGTAGCCAAAGTGCACTTATAAGATTGAACCCATTGTCATAATCGTATCGTTGCGACGTTCTCTCGTTATACAATAAACCAAACTATTATTGCTGTTATTAACGTCGCTCTAGCGAACTATTAAAATTGACGACAATCGCGGAGTGAAATGTTATTCGTGGCAGATCCGGAAAAAAAGGGGCATATTCAGACACAGCCATCCAGAAAGAATATATAAGAAAAATGGGGGAAACTCATTTCAAGTAAACAACACGTATCGCTGGTCTGTTTTTTCATTTTTCGTGGAGATTAATATTTTTGGACACACTAATGGCGCACGTCACTGACTATATATCACTTGTTTCAATCTAGAACTCGTTTTATGTTTCAGTCTTTTCCTCGTGCACCTCGCCCTGCCCCTGTAGTATGCTCAACCCACCATACACGCAGCCAGCATCCCTCCGTCACCCTTCCCACGAAAACTACCCCATTTTCGTACACTCTCGTAGTTTCGTACATGCACACGTTGACATTGGCGCGCTGTTGTGTATGTGGCGTTTCGCGTGTATGCGTATGCAGTTTTTATGCGCAAAAAATGTACGAAGTATAATTCCGAAAAAAGCCCCGACATGATTTATTCCCGTTTCTCTTACAAAGTGTTTTGTTACAAGTGATTTTTATGACTTATAAAATGTCAATCCGAAGTTCTTTATCGTTAAATTTCACAGAATGGAATCGTTTCCGGAAGTCGTAACTTGATGTCTATAGTTTGTTTACAACATGTTAAAAGTTTTAGTGGTCGTCTGTACAATAAGAAAAAAACGGTATTCGAGTAGCGAATGCATCGTTTACTGCATTTGATGCAGTTTTATAGAAATCGCTGTACGGCTGTACGGCATAGACATTTTAATAAAACTGAAATTTGATTAGTATTTCGAATTTGAAAGTTCTTATAGAGTTAAGTCATAAAAATCTTCCGATTGCAACATGCACAGCGCGTATTACTCAATATTTCTTTAACGTTGTATCCATTAGCTCTTATTTACAAGAAAATACCAACAGAATATCAGAAGCAGGTCTTTTACATTCTGTTGGAGTTTTTGTAAAATAATGGTGAAACTTCAAACTTAATAAGTTTTTTACCTTTGGGTTTAGAAGGTTTTACGTATGTTGCTACATTCTCATTTGACCCACAGAGGAAGTTAGGTGTTTCTTAATGACCCTTTACTATATTTGCCCCTCATCTGTAGTGTCCCAGGGCTCAAACTTGAAAGTATTATTATGCAAATTACGCCCGAGTGATGCAAAAATTTAACTTAAAATTAAACAGTTTGTAACGTCAAGTATCTTTTGACGAACTGAAATATGCTTCACTAGCTTGATCTTCAATTCCCGTACATCTGTAACTCAGCAATAAAAAGATTCACAGACCATTCCTGAAGTACGCTTCTTTCAAAGACACAGGAATCTATCCTCGGTGTGATGTAGATTACAATGCACATGCGGTATGCGTAGCGTTCAATCTTTAGAGAATAACATATCTCGCTCTGTAATTAGATAAATACACACCGCATTGCCGGATAGGTGACCAACGTTATTAACACCGTAGTTTGGAAAGAACATTTTGCGTACCATATCGAGTTAGGCGAAATACTATCACGCAGCATTTAATTGTCAAGGTGGCAGTTACTATAAAGCTGCTGCAAAGAATTTCGAAGAAGAAAGGAGTTATGTGTTGAGGAAGGTAGCAAGTTTTGTTAGCTTATTAAATGTCCTGTTTATTTTCTATTGGATGCGAAAACTCTTGCGATCATCGGCAGCTATGTAGATATCGGTACAATATTAATAGCATTCTCTCTTTCTGCTATTATGGAAAATACCGTTTTATAAATCCAAACTAAAAAGTTTTTCTTTTTGTGGCATTTAATTGGCAACATAATGTATAAATTCATCACCAGGGTGACAATATGTGAACATTTTCTAAGGTATCTTTATGGTCCAGGAGGAAATGTCGTCTATGATAGGATATTTTGTTAAAAAAAACTCATTTGTTACAAAAATTCAAAACTATGAATATATCTTCAATACAGGAAGCCCTACATGCAGAAAACTACAGCATCGGTCGGTTATAATAAGAGTGCCTTAAAGTTTTGTGATACGCTTGTAAAATTCTTCCATCCTTAATTGTGTGTAAAAATTAAAGTAAGTACTTTGCACATATTTAACTATGTTGTCTGAATTCTGTAGTCTATCTACTTGCCTAAGTTTTGAAATAAAAAATCTAGTTTAGGGGTGGTTCGTATTTCTTACTGTTGACTGGGCAAACCTTGTAAATCTATACGTGGTAATTGAACGGAGGCTTAAGAACTTCCAAAAATATGGCAAATGTTGGATGCACTTGGTATAAAGGTTTCTTAAGAAGACACTCAGAAATCGGTAAGAGGAAACCACAAATGATGAATCCAGCAAGAGCACAGAAATTAGATCATATAATAGTAAAGGATCACTTTGGGGAACTAAAGAAAGTTCTTGATGATTTAGGAATTTAGAGGCAGTCTCCAACTTATTTATAATTTAGACGAGAAAGGATGTAGACCTACCTTACAACATGCACAAACTGTGCTAGATCCTAGAAGGAAACGTCGTGTTTGCATAATCGTCAATGAGCATGATTTAAATGTTACAGTTGTCGGCATCGCAGTACTGCCTATAGGTCAGCTAAGGGAAGCATGGCAAGTGAGTTTGTTAATTAGGCATTTTGCAATATTTAAACCTGCTGGAAACGTTTTATTGATAATAGATGGAGCTAAGTGTTATCTTGATGTCATAATGGCTGAGAGGATGAAAAACATTTTTCTTTTAAACTGCCTCCCTCCCAATATAACTCAAGAATTGCAGCCTTTAGATAAAGCTGTTTTTCGCTCTTTCGACCATCATTGAGATTTAGAACTGATGAATTATTTTGAAGAAAATCCAGTGCGTTCCAGATGTTAAAAAAAGATCGCGTGATTTAGAAGCTGTTCCGATAACAAGTTTTGTTAACAAGAATAAAGAACCCACGACAGGGTGCTCTACTACAAAGTTACTAAAAACACCTCCAAGATAAAGTTAAAATTGGCATCAAAAGTTAAAATTTTAGACGTCAAGGTTATAAAACCACAAGTGTTCATTTTCCCATTTTATTAAAACTCCACAGTTTAATACAAAGAACACAAGGTCTATGCGAAAAAAATCAGTAAACCAGAAGGCGTAATTGTTGAGAAAAGATTTATTTAGCACACAAGATAAAAACGAGTTCCTTGAAACAACACCCAAGCAGAGCAAGAGCAAAAATGATTCTGCAAAAGATAATGAAAAATGCGTATGTGCTGCGTTTGCAATACGTGGGTACACGAGATATGAATAGGGTTATCAGAAGAAGATTTAGAAGACTTTATGTGCGCGAACTGCAGTTGAGCGTGGTACATCAGAATGGGTCATATTTTTGTCTCTATACTTGGACTCAGGGTTATATTTCAGTGAGTTACTGAAATATAGCCCGATTGTAGGACATTTTAATTTTATTACATTTTTTGAAAACAAGCTTATTTTTGTACTGAATTTAAGATAAGGTTGTTTGGAAATAATTCTAGCTTTGTTTTTTTTATTGAGCTTTGAAAATCCGTTTTAATTTCAGTGAGTGTGGGCCATACTACCTTAAAATACCTTACGTATTGCATTGTAAAATTCGTGCCAATGTACAATGCAATAAGTAGTTTGAACATTTTCACCTAAAGCTTCCGAAAAATGTTGATCTTTGGTCTTTACAACTTTTTCAATAGTTATGTAGTGCTATGTTACTTCTAGGATACTTTTCTCAATGCCTTATTAAATTAAAATTAAATTACTACAGTCCATTGTTTTTATCGTATTATTCTAGGTTTTGCGGAAAGGCAATACTACTCGTCAAATAAAGAGCATTTTTTAAGAAATTACTTCTAAATTTATTGTAATTTTTTTATTTGACTTCCGCTGCAAATTAAATATTTTATGTATTTCCACAAATATGAAACTGTTAATATATAGAAACTGTTAAACCTGGAATAATGGATAACGTACTAACACCGTTTGCTAATTAATAATTCGCATCATTTCTCAAAAAACAGACCGAAGGTCGCTTTAATTGGCAAGCGTGTTTCCCGTTAGAATAATTTCTTCAAGATTTTGATCAATCTGTATTGCACAAAATTTGCTATTGCCCACCAAACAATGATCTGCATTGAAATCTAAAGCTATTGTAGTAGTTGTAGTACTGGTAGACGTAGTAGTAGAGTAGTAGCACCCTTTATTTCTTAGCAAAAGGTGGTAACAGCTGCACAAGAAGCATGTCAAGAATACATACACATACAAAATGTATTATATATGAAAGTTTTAAAATCTTGAACCGCGCAAGTACTAACATGGAGGCAACATAACTTTAGTTTCTGTTTAAAATGCACACATTTGGATATTCTTTCATTTCATAAACGTTAGACCTCTCTGAAAGGTTGATGCTTTGTGTGAAGGTAGGAATAAATGTGTAGCAAGCTCACTTTAAAAAGTCACGAAGTTTAATAGCAAAACACAATACTTCCAAGACGTGTACATCATAAATCATTATTCCTAAAATTCCTCATTGCAAGAATCACTGCCTCAAATTAAATAGTGTTTTGCATTGAAATTATGTTTAAATCAGTTAATCCGTTGAAGAATTGAGGGTTGACAAAGATTAAGTATATACGTTTGTATGATTTTATCTAGGGACAACCAGATTTTTTTAATAAGGGGTATAACAATATTAAAACGCACCTGCCAGATATGAAAAGGTAAAACAATTAAAATAAAGCCTATTAACATGGTGATAAAAGGTATTAACGTCCAGGTCTTATTATCTACATAGACATAAGTACGGCAAAAATGCGCACTTTATTTACGACTAGACATATGTTAAAGACATCTGTTAAATCGTATACTTCTACTCAATGAATTAAGGGGGTCATCAAAAGTAGACGCTGTCCATAATTGATTTTTTTTTGAATATGCGTACATTGCAACGTTAAGCTAATCGGCAGTCATCTCGAGCATCGTGTAAAGCGGAATGTACCCAAAGAAACGTTAATAAATTTTAGCAATTGTTAAGTGCCTTTACATAATTACGTACATTGGCCCCGGCCTTTGATATTACACCTGGTTAGCAGTTGTCGAACGCCGCCCGGTAGAGTCTCACGCGTGACATCTGTCGGGGCGCGTAGAAAGCGACGACGTTGCGACACGTGAAATTAAAATAATGTAGGTGGAATATTTTGTAAATTAAATGAGGACGATGGAAAGGGCGGTGGAACGGGAGGAGGAAGGGAATTGTAATGTCACCTGCCGTTAAGAAAACGGGGGAAGCGAAACCTACTTAGCAAAAAAAAAGAGGAGGATGAATTGAAAGGAAGGACCTGCGAAAAGGAACAGTAAATATAAAGGGAAGGGAGTTAATCATTATAACGTCTTAAAATACGGAATTATTCATAAGAAATGCAAATTCCAGAAGTCTGAATTTCTAGAAAAACGAGAATTGAATTATTCTTTCTCCAGATGTTAATCATTTTGATGCGAAATGTAAATAGTAATTTCCATAATTCTATAGAATATGTATTTACTTAAGCAATATACTTAGAGGAAATTGCTCTAAATTTATTAGCCTTCATTGTAAGTATATAGAAATTTATCAAGTTGATAATAGCTTTGAAGCTAAAATATTTTATTGCTTAAAAGAACCCAATATGGATCGCAAAAATATCTATATTAATAAAAAAAAAATATTTTTTTAATTTCAATTATATTTTATTGTAATACTGCACAATCTTAAGTCTAAATCTACTACAAGCTGTTGATAGTTTAATTATTATTTTGGTGTTTAAAATTAATATCTAGTGGAAGTATATGAGAAATAAATATTCAATGCGGAATTGTCTCATTCGGTCGGAGTAGACAAAAAGCTTCTGGAAGATTAATCTGCGTCAATATCAAACATTAATCGAATGGGGCTATAAGATATATCAAAGTACAAAGTACGCATCATCTTCATATATAATAATAACAATAACTGAAAAGTCTCTAGCCACTATTTAAAGAATTTTCTGAAGACGCATGGCCAGCTAAACGTCAAGTGAAAGAAAGCTGTATGTAACAAAAATTAAATGAAATCACCACGTCGGAAATGATGGAAAAATTCAATTTCAAAGGAATGTTTGGTGATGTTAAAGCACCATAGAATGATTTTTGGTATCGATTCAAACAGTGGGTTTTTTGTAGTCAACCGGCGCCAAAGAAGGCCAACACCGCTTTATCGACCAACAAAATCATGGTACAAAGTATTGAGAAGTACGCGGCATAATCTACATTGATTACCCTAAAAAGTGCGAAACGGTTAATGGCGAGGATTGTGCCAATTTATTGGATCCTTCCAACGGTGCTGTGAAAGAAAAATATTCGCATTTGACAAAGAAAAGAACGATATTTTATCAAGACAATGCACGTGTGCACATTTGTGTTGTCGCCATGGCAACATTCCGCGAGTTAGGATACGAATAGAATTTAGCCCTCAGCGATTATTTCGTATTTCCGAATATGGAAAAATGTTTTTTCTTGTCAAGGCCAGGCATTTATTGAACATCCTTCGTATTATTGGTTTGTGTGAAAATTGTCCCCGAAGTTCTGGTAAGATAATTCGATATCAATTACCCGTTAACATTAAAACGACGTTTTTAAACGGTTACAATTTCTTTCTTAAACTTCCGATCTGATGTCCATTACTGCTGATTATTGTTATTACTCAGCAATGCTACTCTAGTAAGATAAGCTTTTTTATTTAGGTTGTAGTACTGCGTGAGGTGCTGCATTCACAACTGCGAAATTAAATTGTGGCTAGATTTTTTCTGAAAACCTTGTTCTGAACAAGCAAGTATATTGAAAAAATGAATAAGAGGCCGCGTTCTAGATGCCAATTGAATATCTAGATCATTTGTAAGATAATATGTGGAGATAACACAAACATTATTAACCTTTACCGGCTTCTGTAGATTGTATACTGCTTTCTAGATTCTGAGAAAATTTCTGAAGAAATCGACAATATGTTCCATGAAATGTCAAGTACAATGTTGCAACAGAATCCAAGATCTGGAAGATACTACTTCAGGGGAAAGTAATCCAGAAGGTATTGGTCAAATCACAGTCAAAAAGTAGAAACTATCAACCATGAGAAATATAATACCTTTTAATATAATTTATACATTTCATTATTTAGGGACAATCCGGCTTTTTAGTAAGAGGTATACAAATCGACTGTAAGTAGCATGTATCGGATATTAAAAGCTAACATAGTTGTAATAAAGCTTATTAAAGTAGCTTATCTATTTGTTTGAATGGAGATATTGAGTAAGAGTAGTACATGTGAAGCCATTTGTAGAAGTAGAAACAATAATACGGTGCGTTGAGTGCCTTTGTTGTTTCTGTATCCTTGTTAATATTATCTTCCAAAATTTTAATAAACCTAAGCTTTATCACCAGCTTTATTATCATTTTCACAGGCTTTATTACGATTATATCACTTTTTATTATTATCCGCGTAGCAAAATTCCTTAAATTTGCTTTTCGTAGAAACGTTCGAACGAGTAAAAATAAACCTTTTTGCATCAATTTTAAGTTTCTCCCACTTCTTGTTTTCAAGTAACGACGAGATTGAAATTTTTTAAATGTCAACTGTCAATTTTTTTTTATTTTGATAGAACATTTAATTGTCTAAATGATACCATCAAAACTTCTCATAACAAAATTTTGGGATAAAAGTCATTGAAAGGGTGAAAAACATGAATTTTATTAAGCAATGATAAATGCTGTTATTCAAGAAATTAAGTCATCGTTTCTTTTGAATCAAATGTTCCATGTGTCATCCGCGGATCTTTGATGATAAGAAAAATCTGTGGACATACTTATTTTGTACATTGTAAATGATGTCAGGAATAATTCGACTCATGTCATATATCATTTCCCATGAGAAAAAGTCAAGAGGTGTAAGATTTGCTAGCCTGAGAGACCGCTCTACTGGTCATCGCCTACCGATTCACCTTCTAGGAAAGCAATTGTTTAAAGGTGAACAGAGTTTGCAAAGTACGGAGGCATCGCGTCGCTGAAATCAAATATCGTCATCTGGTGAGTCAGGATCTTCACTTGGAAAAGCTTCTACAACAGTAAGTACAAGTGCATCCCTCAAAAGATCCAGATATCACTCCACGTCAGAGTTTCGTTAAAGACCGATGATTCTATTCTCTACTCTTCCTGTCTGCACATTAACTTTACCAGGATATTGGGTGTTGCATCAATAATCCAATTAGGATTCCCTCTAGTTCGGTACCGCAAATTTTCTCGATTTATTGTTCCAATTAGGCAAAGTGATTTCATCCAAAAAGAGAATGTGGTGAATGATGTGTGGGTCACGGTTGCATAAATGCTGCCTTATATTCCAAAACATTCGGCGATCAGGGTCATCTGAGATGGTATTTTTCTGTGTTTAATACACGTTACACTGATCGGTGAGAAACTTCATTGTCTATTGCAATTGATCGAAATACACCACGGAGATTCTCATCTACGCCAAACAAAGCATCAACATTCACAGGAAATAAAAGGGCGCATTTGAAATGTGATATGCCTAGCTTCACTAAATTTTCTTTCGATTGCACTCGTTGTGGATTCGCTGATATTTTTATGTAGATATTTTGCATTAAACAAATTGCATACTTCTTACTGAGTTCTGAATGAGGATCGTTGCTGGTGGCGCTAATCTATAGAAAATCATGAAAATCCTATTACCGGCTCGGGAAAAAAAATAGAATTAGTGATTAATTTTTGGTACTAGCGTGCACAGTAAAGTCTGTATATAGAAATAATTCTTCGAATTTTAAATAATTTAGCTGGTTAAAATATAATTTAGATAACTATAAAATTAAAATTTTGAATCCCTTTCTTTAAAAAAAGCATTACCGTCGCATGGCATACACAAAATGTATTCAATACTCTTCAATTCGAGCATTTTTCTATCGCAGGATTGCCAGCAAGTGACAAATAAGAAAAATATTTAGAGCGGTTCTTTCTATTCATTGAAATGCACGATGCAGACGAGAACTACACGAAATAGAAAATTTATATTCGACATCCGTCTGTCATTTCCAAAATTTTCGAATAGGTTTGATTGTTATCGTGATAGTCCGATATAAATTTTTATTGTCTGACTAAATATAATTCGAATGTTACGCCGGGAAAAATGGGTTCGTGGACGAAATGATAAAATATTGGCTTAGTATAATTTATTCGGATTTTGTGTCTATACCTTACTATTTTGACGTCGTGTAGGGAATGTCGTTATAGTCGGCAAGGACTATAATAATGACGAACCGGAATCTACACAGATAGAGATAATACGGTAGATATCGAAGGAATAAATTTTATTTATGTGAATGTTCCTCGGAAATGGCGGAAAAATGGAAGAATCACAGGCTGTAATTAACTTGTTTGCATATGTATATGTATTTCTACAAAATACAGTTGTGCAGATCAATATATGTAACAACATTCCTTCAATGTCTCATAGTGTTGCTTACTACCAGTCAAAATCTTCAATTTCGTGTAAGCCAGTCCAAGTATTGAATTAACATGTTTCCTAAACCTCAAGTTCTCATCAATTATAACACCCAATAAAGTCAGTGGGCCGAATGAGAGCTTTATCCGATATTGCTGGATTAGCGACCGGTCTTTTAACGGAATTTAATTGGAGTGTTTAAAATGATGAAACTGCCCGATCAAAATCAGAATTAATTTGCTTAAAAGCCTCAAGATCAAATTTCGCAAAAGTATATTTGCAATACCTCAAATTGTCCAAAAGGAAGCACGTATAAATAAAATAGAGCAACACCGTTAATCAAGTTGATACAATTTGAAATGATTCCATCGACATCACAGATCTATTTAGTCGTTCGTTATAAAAGAAGAAATTGTATGCGAATTGGTCCAACAAAAGAATAATAGTGGAGGAAGCATGTCGAAACCTATTTTTACGTCACAATATGATTGCAATCCGATATCGGCAAATCAAAAGGTATTATAATTTAAATTAACGTATACTATGCATGAAAGACTCCTTCCATTTCTCTAATTTCGATTTTTGACCGATAACAGTCCTCGAGATCCCAGATGCACAAGCGCAAACAGGAATCTAGATTAGTTCAAGTGAAATCCTTTTTAAATCTGTCTCCGTATTCGATCGCCCTTCATCCCGATCCCGCTTAGCCATCGACGAGAGCGCGCTTCGAACGTGGTCAGATCGGGTATAAATCCTTCTCGCCTTTCATCATTCTCTTATTTCCATACATATAACACATCATGGGAGAGATACATTCGCTCAGTTGGACTCTGCACTTCTCTCCCAGCTCTATTTAACACCCGAAGTTCATTTCACGAGATGACATTTCGACGAATAAGCGCGCTTTGATATGATGTAACATGCATTCAAGGTGACATTGAAAGAGCTTGTTTCAGAGATCGAACTTCCTTTGTCTACAATGATAAGTTCGATGTTTGCTTGTTTTGTTCTCGCTAGAAGGAATTAAATGTGAAACTTAAATTGAATGTAGAAAGTTTGATTAGTACATGAGATCAATAAGCATTCCGATTGCATCATTTCCTGAGTTATATGAGAGGATTTGATAATTTAAAAGTTTCAATTGGTAAATCTAGTTATCAGTTTGTATTAAAGCTTCACGCAGCATGGTTCTTGAAACGAAAATTAAGGCAAAAATGAAATTTGTGCCATTGAACCTTCAAGAGCAATTTATTATAGCAATTTTGGAAACATTTTTCCATTCTGAAGGTGGTATTTCCAAAACGTGGTTTGGAGACTTTAACAGCTCTTTGAGGTTGTAAAAGTCGCCGTCCAGGCATTTTTTTATATTCGGAAACGTTGGGGAAACCCAAACAGTTGAATGTTGCTTAGTTCCTGCCTCCTGCGAATATATTCAAGTCTTACCGTCTGTAACGATGTTGTATAGGTACGAATTTTGAACTTCATCTATCGAAATTTTTTAACATTTCCTTACACCAATTAAAGCAAGCTCCTTTCTAAAGTTGGATCAAATTCTGAGAAACTTTATTGCCAAACGAGTTGCCATAAAATATCTATTGCAAAATGATTTTATTTTTTTTTTTTATCAAACTTATTTATTACATATTGTATTTATTACAAAGCTGTAACTTTAAGTCTTTACCCGGAATACAAGCTTTTTCTTTAACGGTTTCTAATTTTTAATAATAATTTAAATATGCAATTTTACCTACATGTATAAATTTTGTAGTATAATTTAAGGCCTTCAACTGTTATTTGTCATCTTGCTATTTTTTCTTTTTATTAAAAAATATGACTTAAAATTTCAATTAACGTTGTAACATAAATAAATCTTAATTCTTTAATTAGAAATATCCGGTGTTAACCTATCTATCTATGGTGGAGAAATTCATGAGAAACCGAGGCAAATAACCTCACGTAAGAAATGAGAATATCCACGAAGACGTATAAGAACATGTAATATTCTGATGGTCAACTTGACTCATATCTGTATGCATATAGACTGGACGTTACGGAAAATGGAAAATGGCTTTTCTTTGACACCTTGAAATTAGATTTTTTCCGAAAAAAGAGAATAAAACGTTAAGACGTCCATATACCCGAGGGCTTTAGCAGTTATATCTACATAAATCGGCGTTGGACGAAGGTGGAGCGGATGGGCAAACTCGAACAGGCGAATCGATACAACGTTCCGTCGCTAGATGTCGCGGTAATTGTCGACGCACTCCAGTTACCGGGGATCCGGCCCTAAAACGTATTCAAACTGAGGATTGGCGTTGAGATAACGCCGAACTGTCCACATCTAAAGGCTATTATATTTTACTGTGTTTACATTCTGTAACCGCCTGACTATTTTAAACACAAAATTGCCTCGGATCAGCTAGAGATGTTTTTTTTTCGCTTAGAAGAGGTTGGTTTTTTTTTAGATAAAAAGAAGATATCAAAAAAAAAATTAAGCCTCCGAGCGCCTCTTTGGCTTTTACTGCAAAACATTAGTTTAAATTGCGGTCATACGCCTGGATATCCTTCAATTTGACAAGAATTGCTCGCAATTTTTGAAGCGTTTGCAGAATTTGGAAATAAGTATTTACTTTGAAAGATCTTTTACTCTTAATACCCACGCACAGTGCAGTTTCTATCAGGAGTGCTGGATCCATAAGGCATAAAAATTCATAAACAAAATTATTCAGTAGTCTCGCAGTGTAGCATTCAACGATGGCGTTCCGGTTATTTCCGACCGGCCCGTATATTAAAATGTTTGATATCGTTGGATTGAATTTTGCTGTGCTTTCGAATTGGCTCTTAGAGAATATAATGGCAGCGAAAAATTTGAATTTCGTGCTGTATTTAGGGAATGAATCGAGTTTTCTGCTATATTAGATCTGGCGCTTCGAGAACATTTAAATAATGTTAATGTTTTAAAAGGAACGTCAAATATAATGCGATATAATATTTTAGATTCTGTGTTTGCTGTTTGCAGAACAGAAATTGTGTCAGATAGTAATTTTATTTATTTAATTGCAGAATGTATAGGCACTTTTGGGGATTTAAACGAATTAAGGATAGGTGGGGTTCAGACACACATTAAAAGTAAATATCCTTGTGCACATTATATTATATTCAAAGGTGGAGCCAATTAGTTCACTGCCTCCATTTGCTAAAATTTTTGAAACAACAAAAAAAATCTTTTAGCCTATATCCAGCATTTTTAGCTTTTTTTCTCCGAATTAGTATGGTTTTCGAAGTAATCACTCGATGATACTGCGCGGAATTATAAATGTTCAAATCTTACCTTCAAAATAGGAAGCAAAAAGTTTTTTGTTATGATGTTTGTTGTGCAGATTATAAAGTTGTTAATGTCGGCATTCCATAAGGTTCAGCACTGGGTCCTATATTAGGTGCTATATCCTGAAAGAATTCTTAGACAAGTTTCTTTGTTTTTTTTTTGTTTGACTTGTTTTGTTTCACGTTGCTTTTTTCCTATATTTTGTATGTTAGAAAATATAGAGTATTATTATTAATATTAAGATCTTTTTCTGCTTTATTTAAAACTCGATATTTCGTCCTTTATTCAAAACTTCCTCAAGAGTTAAAATGAGAGTTTAGCGTTAATGAAAATAGTGGAATGAGGAAGTTCAGAATAAAGGACGAAATATCGAGTTGTAAATAAAACTGGATTTTTAATTTGGCAGTTCCTTCTCAAGGAATCGGTACCGTCGAGTACTTCCATTCTCCTTTTTTGTATTATTATTGTTATTCACTGCTATGCAAAGATCATCGTGTACATTTTTTACAATCGCACCCCCTTTCGTCGAAAAGTTACGCACCGCCACTGACGGCAAGTGATAATAAACTATTTTCTGTGCCAACCATAATGATCTGCAAAACCGTTATGAAGCTTGTTTGCGCCGCAAATAGTGAACATTTTGAGTATGTAAATTATACAAATTAAAAAATAAATCCAATTGCATTTTTGGTACTGTTTACTTTGTCGAGTCTTCTGTAATTTTTTCCAAATACTGCGAAAATAATGAAAGTCGATACACATACACCTATCCGTTACTTCAATACGTGTAAGAAGCATATTTTCGCGTGTGTGAAAAAGAGAAATGCATAACGCCGCCGCGCACGGACGTTGATTTATGTCGCGGTTTGTAATTGCGCTTGACGGCGAGTTACTTTATTGCATTTATACAAACGTAATTACATTAATTTCTATACAACCATATATGCATATGCTCCGCCGTAATATATTACGTGCTTTACTACAATAATTTATATTAAATAAATACCAACGATAACTTTTTCATTGTTGTATGATATACATGCGAATACTCGATTACAGTGGCGCAACGCGTTCGAGATATATGTATTATGCATAGAGTAATCTGCATTTATGGTTCTCAAGATAAAATAATAATAATGGCAATATGTGGAATGTTGCGGTTGATTTTATTATTGTATTTTGTTCGGTGGTTCCTGAAATAGCCGGTACACGTTCGATAGCAATAACATTCCCGTCACGTTGTCCATCTTTTACAGAATAAATACGTTATTAGACTAAAAGTATGTTGGTAATTCAACTTGTAGCACAACGGAATATCTTAAAATTGATATTTATTTGAATTAATAAGATTCGTTCTTCTTAGTAGTCATTTTACTAACACATACAGAGGATTTTATGATCCATATGTAAATAATATCGATGGTTATAGGTGGATAGATGGGATACATCATTAAAAATTTCCTTAGTATTTCGACGTAATTAAGACAAGTATTTATGGAAGGGGCTACAACGCACCGAGGAATCCTGTAGGAAAAGGAAGACATTTAATTAAATTGCATATTGGTAGCGAAGGTCGTTTAATTGGTCTCCTTTTCTGTGAATCCATGAAGACGTGAATAGCGAAGTTCATTGACTGGACAAAAAACGAAAAATCTTTTCTTGAACCAAACTTTGTTATTGTCATGGATAAAGCGCCTTACCACTCAGTCAGATTAGAAAAACTGCCTACCTCTTTTAAAGAATTTAAATTTCCGGGTTGTATTGTAATTGCACGAGAATGCCGATGTTAAGCTCTGAGTTGCATGGAGCTTCTTCTGGGCTCCTGCATGTTCTCTCGCTGCTGTAAGAAGAATTCTTCTCACGCAATTACGATGCGGTTTCAACCCGGAAACCTAAATTCTTTAAAAGAAAACGTCGTCCACCGCGAAAGTCTACAACAACAGATACTTCTGTCTGGAAGAAGCAAGAATTGAATGGTTACTTGCGAAAGGAATTGATACTGACAATACTTTGGTAGAAGTTGAGTTACTTGATCTTAGAAAACGAGAAATTGTGGATTACCCTGTTACATGTGTTGGTATTGGACAGTGATCGTACAATTTTATGATTGCCGTAACTTAAACGCCATTGAGCACAATTGAAACACCATGTTGCTGCTAACAATAAAACTTTTAAATTATCCGAGGTGAAAAGGTTACTAATTGAGGGACTAAACATTGTAACTAAGGATGCATGGAGAAATTGTACGAAATATGTTATCGAAGAGTAGAATAAGATCATCAACTGAATAATACTGTCGAATGTATGGTTGAAGAATTTATCATAACAGCAAATACAGCATCATCATTGTCAGACCTATCATCAGAATCTGATTCGGAATAAATGTGGATAATTAATAACATTGACACATGTTCTGAGTACTAGGATATAGCTCCGTTGAAATCATTTCTTTGTACAGCAGCGACGCAACATGCAGCAGCACATACAATTGAGAGCGAAACGTCGACATTCTCATGCAATTACGACGCGGTTTCAACCCGGAAACCCAAATTCTTTAAAAGAATTATTATATATTGTTTGCGTAATTAACAATATTGAATATGGTTCCCTTTTTGGGTGTGTCTTGTATACTTGCTTACTCTTCAACCATTTCACTGAAACTTTCTTCTTTTAAAATTGATGGAGTTTACCAATGGTCGGATTTACTTCACGACAAACGCCTTGAGATAGCACTCTGACGTATTAAAGTTATACTTTTTGTGGCAAATTTTTGATTGAAGTTTATTAATTGCAATATTGTTATTTTAAAGTATATCGTATGGCATTGGTGTTCTCCTAGTTTAGTTCCTAATTTGATGAATCTATAGCAGAAACGACGATGGAAAAGAAATACCGGGGAGTGCAGCCGATCAAAATAAAGGACTCTCTTCGATGAAATTCTAAGCTTTGGCGTATTTTATTTATGTTTCATAAGAGAAGAACAAATAAAATATCAGTTACATGTTACTTGCAAGTAAGATGCGAAATATCCAACACGCAAGAGGACAGCAGTTCACCTCGTTAACATCGTTAAATCTATTCAAACTTATTTAGGTAAAGGCCAATTTTAGAATTGACATTTATATTGATTTCGAGTAAAAGATTAATTAACTTTCTCTTAAATTATAAATTAAATTTTTAACTTAAGCAACCCCTTGTACCTCATGTTTATTGGGTTGCAGTTTGCCAGTTTTAGGTTGGTAACCTTGTGGTTGTTTAGTTTGTGTTACAAAACCATTTGGTCGAAGATATTTTCCGCCAGTTTCATTGTATAGCGTAACCTTGCCTTCACTTCTTGCTCTTGCTCTCTATTTTTTTCAATATTGGACTTTGTTTTAATGTCTCTCTAATTTCTTCGTGTGTTAGCTTCTAATGTTTTATTGCTCCTGCTATCTTTCTCATGTACTTCATCGATATGGCATTTATTGGTCTGCTGTACTACCCATGTTTCGTATTCATATGTGATTGTTGGTATCTTTCCGAAAATTATTTTATTTGTACCATAATAAGTTCATGTTGCTTTTTTATTTTACCGTTTATATCCACTTCTATTTTTTCCATCTTCCGTTGGAATATTTCTCGATTCATCAAAACATGTTGCTTGTTCTAGCTCTTATTCTTATACTACCTTTTTCTTCCTTCTGATTTCTTGGTTTTGCCTACATTAAGCAGCTTGTTTACCTCCATATTAGTTAATCTCCGCATCTTCTTGTACGAATCTAATATCATTAGGGTATAGTAGGGAATTTAATTTAATTGGAACTAGACGTTCGTATGCAATTATTGTTTGCATTTTACTTTTTGTTGTGGGCTCGGGCTATCTCCCTAATTAATTGCTCTTTTACCTGTACTTTCACTATATATTGATTTTATGACCCGTATTATTTTCCTTCAAGTTTTATATTCCTCTAGCGGTTTCCACAAACTTTCTTTAATAAATCGTATCGAAAGCTGCCTTAAGACTTATAAACATCAGATAGAGCTATTCTTCCTTTTTTAATTTTCTCCGATTATATTTTTTAGTATGTGAACATTTGTACCTCTTGCTGGACCAAAAGCAGCTTGTTTGTCTTCCAATTTTCCACTCAGTTTTCTAAGCCATTTTTCAATGTTTCTAGTATATATTGGCATATTGGTCTACAGTTATCGCAGCTACTCTGTTTCCCTTTTTTATATGTTGGTACTATTACATTCTTTTTCCATCTTGTAATATACTTTGGTGATTCCAGGCTTCCTAACAAATCTTCAACAACATTTTCTTTATCTCCCATCCATTTCAGCTTTTGACAACCATCTGGTCTTCGCCTGCTGCTTTTCCTAATTTAATAGTACTTCCTCTACTTTCTCTATTGATATACTTTCCTTTAGTTTTTTAGTTTTTGATTTTCCGGCCGTGCACATCCTGTTTCAGCACTACTTCCCATGAATTTGACAGTGAAATATTTCCCCCGCACTTTTAGTTTTTTTTTGTAGGCTCTATGTGGTTGTTATTGCTTTTATTTTTAATTGCATTTACTTCCCAATTTCTTTTCTTTGAGCATGCTCTAATTCTATTCCAAAATCTCCTATTGCGGATTCTATAATGTTCATTAAGTTCTCCCCTAAATTTTTCTCAACATTTCATTTTGGGCTCTATAACAGCATTTTTGGCTGCGTTCTTTTTTTCTGCATAATCTATTTTTTATCTTTCATCTCCTGTTGTTGTTGGAACTTATATTATGTTCCTTTCTTCTCTTCCATTTCATTTTTAACGTATATTCCACCAATCTGTTCTCTTACAGTCTTTGTTTATTTCCTTGTCCCGCATACTTTTTATGTTGCCTTAAGTGTGATTGTTCTAAGAATTCTCCATGTTTCTTTTAAATGTCCCTCTTTTGTGTACTCTGCCTCATTTTTCTATTTTCTCCTGATATTCCTTCCTTACTTCCGCATTACCTAGCTTTTTTATATTTATTTTTCTGTATCTTTTCTTAGTGGCTTATTTAATTATATTACCACCTAATTCTCCCAAAACTTCACCATTTTCTCCTTATGTTTCTTAATGTATTCAGGTATTCGTATATACATACATTGTAACCAAGTAAGTTTCTGACTTCCCTCTCCGGGTACTCAAAGTTACATCTATCATTAAGGTTTTCATGTAGACGAAACGCATATCTTTAGATTCTACGCCACTGAATACTTGTATGTACGTTGTAGAGGATCTATACGTTTAGAAACCCGTTCCGATGCATGTGTAGCCATAATTGCGGAATTCATATCGTTTCGCGCAGAATGTCGACTTGACTAAAGAGGGAACACATTTGCTAATAGTCAATTACGCTACGAAATGTATCATTAGAAGTTGTTATCGAGATTCGGAATATCTTTCCGAAGTCATGGTAGGTAAGCAGTGTTTCAATGCGCAACGCGTATTAATGAAGACGGCGAATTTGCTTTATGCACTGGCTGCGCTCGCTTCGACAACCATTTTCGTTTCGCGGGTACGCACACTTATTTTAGATAATTGATGATAAACTAATATGGTTGCCGTTTCGTTACAGAATAACATGTTGAGGAAGCTGGACTTTAGAAAGGCGAAGTTCTCAGGCCATATAAATTAAATTGGTTTCCTTAGCGTGGTTCGATTTGATAAGAAATCATTTCTAATCCGCGATTTTTCCATCAAAGAACAAAATAATGGTTGCAGCCACACTTTTCTTTTTGCAAATTAGTGTTGCAATTAGTGTGAGCAAAATTTTGCGTAGAATTACGCATCATGTGTTCAAAATCTAGGGCAACTGCGTTACTTTGTGATGGGTCCCAAGTTATTAAGGGATCAGAGGAAACGATAAGGCAGATAAACTGGCTGAAAAAGCATGTAGCAAATATGCCTTTCATTGGTTCTAACCCCTTTTGTGATCTCCGACAGAGCCACATAAAACAAGCAATAAAGTCATGGGAGGGTCTAGTACTGGGAAAATGTTCCAGGACAAAAACAGGAGAAAGTAATCGTAACAGGCTCGCCAAAGACAGCGAAGATAGCCCCATGTATGTAGCCCTAAAATAGCACTTATTTACCTTATTAACACTAGACTACTGAACCAGCCTTTTTGTTATGAAGAGCTGATTTGTGTTAAGTCTTTAATAGTAATAATAAGACAAAAAAGATGATCAGATAATTTGCTTTTGAATACTTCCTTTCATGGACAAATAATAGGCTATAAAGTATCGCCCTCTGTTTTGCCCAGGTTCATAATCGTTTGGTTTTTTAAGAATTTCAAGTAAAAAAACTGTACCTATAAAAGAATTCGTCGATTACAAAAAGCCTTCTTCAAACATGCACAATTAAAATTCGTATCCTGTATGATGTAATTAAAAATGATAACCGCACAAATAATAACTGACAATTTATTTTCATTCCGGCGACGCGGTTTTCATAATTACACTCGTAATTTGCGTCGTTCATCAGAACCGGCTGCCAACGGCGGTCCAGACATAGGCCGAATGCGCTGCTCCCAACACAAAAGCCCTTCTAATTGCCGGAGTTATGCAAATTGCCCGGACCGGTGACAAGGCGGCACCCGGATTTACAATTAGCGGCATTCATTCGGCAATTACGGTCGAGTATGAGACTATTTTAATTGCTAACTGTTGCTTTGATGAACGTCGCCCTTGATTTATGATATCTGCAAGGTTACGCTAACAATTTTAACAATGATACGCGCACCTTCTCTTGTTACGGCCCTCTCCTTTTCGCCGGATATTCGGCCTCATATAATATGCAACCGGCGAAAATGATAATTAGTGAAAGTTATGGCGTATTTTATGTGCACAGGATACTATATTGTTTGTAGATTGAAGATTATTATTAAATATTGCATGAATTTTGCATTTATTTAATATTCCACCTCAGATATTTGTCTACAGACCTTTGCTTCTATTTTAGCCAAACACCTATTTTCATTAATGTTCGTCTTAAGGAAATAGCATTTTTTCTGATTCTTTCGAATTTAATACCAAAATATTAAGAGAGTATTAGAAGTTATTCAAACGACTTGGGATAACAAAACAATTTTGAAAAACGAATAAACAAATTCCGAAACGAAATGAAATAAGAGATTTATTCAAACAATTAATTTTGAATAAAAGCTGGTTAAAAATAAAAAAAAAAGAATAATTAATATTGGTATTTAACAACTAGTGAATTATTTAGTTGAAAGCATTATCTTCACTTTGAAATTAAATCGAGCATAAGCATATTGTAGTAAAACTAACTTTCTTGACTTAAGCAAGTACTTGGATGGATAAACCATTGTATTACGCTATTTTTCGTGTTTTATTACGTGTTTATTGCGTTGTGAACGGTATGTATTCTATGTGTTTGTAGAACTTCATAAATAACCAGAATGTATTCGAATTAATAGACGATTATTCTTTATTGTACTTGCAGTATCAAAAAAAATCAAAAAAAAAATCAGTATTTCCTCAAAATATTTCTTCTAACTATCCAATTAGTTCCTTCCGTTCTTTCTGAGTAATTCTATACATGATATTGGCAAAGCTCACTATTTACACGAAAGTAATTTTTTACGAGAATTGAATAAAAGCAGCTTTTATTCACTTATAAAAGTTTCCTTTAGGATCCCTTCCAAATAACAAATGAACGCTTTACATATAATGTAGTTTTGTTATATTTTATGTTTTTTTTTGATTGATAAAATTCATTTAAAATTTAAAATTTGAAACATTTGACTTCGAAGCCATTCTTTTAAAAATCGTGGTATTCAAAAACTAGCCTTTTCAAAGATCAATTTTTGTTAGAACCCTGCTAAAAGTTTATTGCTACTTAGTAGAGCTTATGTTTAATACGACTTGTCGTACTGCATATTCAAAACCAAATACTTCCAAAAGCATTCTACATAATTTGAAGCTTCCACTGTTCTTTTAATTATCTTAGCACCAAATTCAAACATTATAAATTTAATACGAATTACAATTTGACTAAATAAATACCTATTAATGACACTCTTTAAAAGCTTTCTCAGGTATTACGTGACTCAAAAAGCTAAGTAAGTGGGATCTAGAAATTTTATTAAAGGGTTTCAAATTAAATTAAGCATTTTTTTAATGCAAAAAGAGAGTACATGATTTATTCAATGAAAAAAAGATTAAATTAAATCCAGTGACGAGGCCACCAGCACTGCTTCCCCTATCAAACTTGCAGTCTCCAATAAGCATACCAAATCTCAAATAAATACACTTGGTGATAAAGTCACTACAGTACATACGAAACATGAAGCTTAGCTCTCCACGTATTTAGAAACTAAAATCTGCATAACCGTTGTACGGGGGCAATTCTTTTTGCTTTAAAGGTTGGCGTGAAAGCAATTGATACTGGATCTGTTGGATTCCCCACAATTGGACTCTAGTTCAAAAACGAAACCGTGTGCCATGGTGCATGCTGGTAGGTAGTTTGGATCTTTGTCTTTCCAGAACCGGAAGATGGTCGTCGCCATATTTTTTGAAATGCTTCCACTACAGCATTGGAGAAACGTTATATTATTAATGCTAAATGGTATACTGCAGTTTTTTTTTGCCTCAAATTCTCTGAAATGTCCGAAAAAAAAACGTCCAAGAGGAACAACTGAGCATTTGAATTCCCAAATGTTGAAATAATGAGCCATTCGCTCTATAGTCTAGAACTAGCACCTAATGATTTCTTCTTATTTTCGCTTGTAAAAATCGGTCAGAGAAGCTGTTGCTCCACATAAAAATGAAATACATAACATAGCGTGGGAGGATTACAGAAAATGTTTTAAAGATTGGTTTTGAAGAATGCAAAAATATATTAGTTATGAAGGGGACTCCTTTGAAGGATTATAAATAAATAGGATTTGTCTATTTACTTTAATATGCTCAACGGAAAGTGAACAGCACTCCTACATTACTAATTTCTATCCATACATTTTAGCCATACATTTTTTCTTTAATAGAAATAGAAAAATATTGTTTATTGGTCTTTAAGGATTATTCTCCTTCTCACTGTAGATTTCCTCTGTTATTTTCGGCGGTTGAGACTTCTTTTTTCGCTGCTGGGAAGCTGCGTAAAAATGATATATGTAGATACAGATGTCACCTCTCTTTATGATGAAGTTGTGAGTTTTTTAACGATTTTCTTGAACCTTGGGGTTATTTCTGCAAATTATTAAGCCGCTAAAGAGCATCGGATCTTATTTACCGTAGAATTAAATGAATTGTTTACGGACTTGGTCAATCCCGTAATCACGATACGACGCTTCTTTCACTACATGGGCATGCCTAAACCAGTTTCCTTATTCAGCATCTCAACATTTCACGCTGCTATCGCGCGCTCTAGAAATAACTATCGAATAGCGTGTCCCAAACTAATACAAAGGACCGCGTGGATTCCTATTTATTTTAAAAAGTGATTGAAAAAGCCCTCTCTTGTGCGCCAGGAATTCGGCGCAATTCGCATCTACATACGTATACGACCGTTTGAGCTGAGAATATGTTCGAAACCGCCGTAAAGCAAGACGAGAATATCCCAAATCGTGACAGTTCGGCCACATTCTATCTGAATTACTGAGTGTGATAACGTCTCTTTGAAATCGTCTATAGATTGCCCACCTATCTGCATGTAGAACGCGAAGCATTGAATAGTTTTGCGGCAAAAGGAGGTTTTAAAATCTATCGATTTAATTTCGGAATTGGTATCGTCTGTCTGTAAATGTACGTAATAGGAACGTTTCTCAAATTTAATGGTTGAATTTTATTTCTTTTTTTTTTTTTGAAAAAGTATATATAGGAAAGCAATAAAGTATTTCTAGCAAGACGCATTTTTAAATGAATCATTAAAGAGAGATCATTTCTAGTTCGTTCTTTCTTATATATAATTAGACGGGTTTAGTATGAGAAAAAGTACATACTTAGCAGTAAATTATGCGATAGAAAGAGTCATAAGTATGTCATGCTGTTACGATGGAGACTTGACTCTCAAGATCTGCAAGTGCATATTGGAAATTGCGTCGTAAATTTAGGCAAATTAAATTATCCCCGCGATGTATGCCGTCCCTTTCCCTCTATACGTCTGTCTTTCTCCTTTCCTATGCTTCTTTAGCGCAATATGAGTTACACTATGTAAGTATGTTGGTGTTTACTTAAATTAATGAAAATGGTAATTCACAACGTGTGTATGAGTAAGGAGGTACAGAGATCCACCGACGTTAACTCTTAAGCATGAGGAATTTATCGGGCTGCGCGTAAATTGATATCGAGAAATATTCTCGCGAAATTGCATTCAGGCACTTAAGATGTCTAAAACTCAAACGCCATTAAATACGCTTAAAACGTAAATAATGCGACATGTGTTCGAGATTCATGGATTATAAAACGCGATCTGATGGAATGGGTAATAAATAATAGATTTATGAGAATCCAAATGATTTCGTTGTATAATTTGTTCAAAACAAAAATCGTTTGCTCGTGACTGGTGGTCGCAGTGGTTATGGGTAAAAATAAGAAAATATCGTTTGTGGTTGATTCGCGTTAAACAACGCATTGAGTTTGTTGATTTTAAATTGATCACTTGCGCAGATCAGGGTCAATTAGGGAGTTCTGTAATCGGTCAGAGGTTGGGTTCCATGGAGCTCTTACATGCAATGAAAGTCAATCACGAGGATTCAATTGAAGCTCAAAAAGTAGATCTTTAAAGATCAATAGAGATCGATAGAGATCAAATCTGAATCACGGCTCTAGCGTGTATAGAGTTTAAGATATTGGCCATTAAAGAAACAGCAACATTTCGCAAAAATCTCAAGTTAATATAATACATGATGACTCTGTGTGAGTGTAATGAAATAAAATGAAGGAGCAGTAGTGAAGGAAAAAGCTCATTGTCTCACAAAATTCCATGCTTAATAGTGCGTGCGACCTCTTTTATGTTATATAGAACACAACCCCAGGCCAACTGAAAGCCATAGGATAGTTACAAAAAAGTAGTAATTTTAATTGTAAAATTGAAAAAAAATCTTTGTTTAAAATTTACACGTATGTATTAAGAAATTTTTTTCTCCGTCTTTTTTATTTCCAAGTTAAATTATTAAAATAACAAAGAGATTCATTTGCTCTCTTATTATTGCAATTCTTTATGACAAACAAATCTATATTTTTGAGAAATATGTTAAAACCTAGCTTACAATTGAAATAATCATAGTGTCTTCTAAGCTATACTTTAACTTATTTCTCATTAAAATTACATACATGCTCTTTTATAACTAAACTAAAATTAAAAAATTATTTTCTTACATATGCATTAGAAATTTAGATTTGTCTGCCATGTAGAATTACAATAATAAGGGAGAAAAATAATCTTTTTATTATTTTAATAATTCAACTTGAAAATAAGGAAGGAGAAAAATTTTTCTGAATATACATGTATAAAGTTAAAAAAAAAATATATAAATTGCTTTAATTTTACAATAAATTTACTTCTTTATAATTATGTCTTTTAGCAGGCCTGAGGAGGAGTGAGGAGGAGACCGATCCCACTTATTATTAAATGAACAATTTGGTGAAAGTATTTTTTTTTTCATTACTATTCATTCAATTGAAATTTCGAATTATGCCAATTATCTCAGAATCTAAGATAGATAGGTATAGAAAATATTGAAGAGATTGAGATAAATGGAATGGAGATATATGGAAACGTAATTATATACACGATGTTTCATTTAAAAAATCAAACGTGTATCGTGGGCTGTGGAAGCGGAAGATTCTGTATACTTGAACATAAGTTTATGTTATGTAGCACTTGTCTGCGAATATATTTTGCTTGAGAACTTTTTCCATAAATTACACAGGGAAGAAATTCTCTCCCATTCATGCAGTAAGCGGACACGCTGTATATGTATAAAAATCATCTTACAATTATTGCTTTTTGCATCGTACAACCTTAAGGAACCCCGTGAACACCACAAAAAGCTGTGTTAAAAAACAATTCATTTCTACTATATAGCAAATTCGTTATTCTGCAAAGTGTAAAAGAGCTCTCAGGATACTCAGTGTACATGTAAGGAAAGGTACGTTTTCATTATATACAACTCGGGCACAAATTTCTTATACTATCGTAAAATTCCGCCTGATGGCCGAATAAATCAGTCCAATGGGCTCCGTAATATCGTGCTTTTAAACAATATTACATCTCGAAAGCTCGCAACATTCCGTTAATATACCGTAATAAACGACGGGGAAATTATATTAAAGTATAATTTATCGGCGCCATTATAAATTCGATATCTTCAAAATCAATTTGGTTTTCCGTATTTTAACGCAGCCCCGAAAACAACGGCGGACCACTTATTAAACGTTATTGACTGACATGCCAACCGTTAATCTTCCGCCGCTTATAAACGATTCGTCGTTTTCTTTTTTTTTTAATTCATTGGGTAATAAAACGCGTGTATCTTTCGATACTAAAATTAATAGGTATTAGCATTGACATGTAAAGATAAAATAAAACAAGTAATGAATGTGTTGAAGGTGGATTCTTGAAGGTGACTGAATCTTTTACTTGTTTCTTTAGCGAGTTCGATAAGGAAAATTTTCATTGGTCTCGATGGTCCTTTGAAAGTTAGTAATGAATTATGGTGGACTGCATAATTTTAGATGAATTAATTGTAACTCAAAACGTAGATAGAAACTTAGGTACACTTTACTTCTATACCGCAGGTCCATCGTCTATGAGTAGGACCACTGCTAGAGTAACTAGCAAACTACTATTTCACATGTTTCAGTAATCACGAGACCCGACTTCACAAATAATTGCCGCGTATTAGTATCAAGATAACCTTGTCAAATTAACGATTATATCTACAGCGAAAATCAAGACTAAAGGTACCAGGTGTGTCGGTAATTCTTTTCCGGTTTTTTCGCTAAAGAAAACACGTTACTTAGAATGGATAGTTAAAATTTATTTATTCAAAGTATTGGCCATTTGATTCTATACATTTTGTCCATCTCTCAGGCAATTTATGAATGCCATTCCAAAAGAACAGTTCCTCCTTTGAGCTAAACCATTCATCGAGCCATTTTTTAACTTCTTCGAAATCGGCGAAGTGCTGCTCTGCAAGCGCGTGCCCCATCGATGCGAAAAGGTGGTAGTCGGATGGAGCCAGGTCTGGAGAGTACGGCGGGTGCGATAAAACTTCCCATCCAAGTGATTTCAACATTTCTTTGACTGGTTTTGCTGTATGAGACGGCGCGTTGTCATGTTGCAAAATCACTTTATCATGTCTTTCAGCGTATTGTGGACGTTTTTCGATCAATGCACAGTTCAAATTGATCATTTGTTGTCGG
The DNA here is from genome assembly GCA_902654985.2 of Oryctes borbonicus. Classification (NCBI taxonomy): domain Eukaryota; kingdom Metazoa; phylum Arthropoda; class Insecta; order Coleoptera; family Scarabaeidae; genus Oryctes; species Oryctes borbonicus. The sequence goes on from LR736857.1 coordinate 3,441,839, forward strand.
TAGCGATCACTATTAACTGTTTCTCCCGGTTTCAACAGTTCATAATATACGACACCAATCTGGTCCCACCAGACACAGAGCATGGTCTTGCGACCAAAGCGATTTGGCCTTGCAGTCGATGGGCCAGCTTCGCCAGGTGATAACCATGATTTTTTTCGCTTGGGATTTTCGAAATAAATCCATTTTTCATCACCCGTTACTATTCGATGCAGAAATGACTTCCTTTCATACCTTTGAAGCAGAATTTCACTAACGATTTTTCGATTTTCCATTTGTCTGTCATTCAATTCATGTGGCACCCATCTCCCCATCTTTTGGATCTTTCCCATAGCTTGTAATCGTTCACAAATTGCTACTCGGCCCACATTCAACTTTTCTGCTAATTGTTTTTGAGTTTGTGTTGAGTCTTCATCCAATAGCTCCTGCAATTCCGCGTCTTCAAACGTTTTCGGCCTACCAGGACGTTCTTTATCTTGAACGTTGAAATCACCACATTTGAATTGTCGAAACCACGTTTCACATGTTCTTATGGTTGGAGCATGCTCACCGTAAGTCTCTACTAGCAAACGATGACTTTCAGCGGCTTTTTTCTTTTGATGAAACAAGAAAAGTAATGCGTGCCGCAAATGCACGTTTTCAGGCACAAAACTCGACATTTTCAAAAAATTATAAATCTATAACGCTGTTATTTTGGCGGAACGTAACTTGTGTAGTTTTAAGGTTAATGTCAGTAGAATAAAATTACATATGTATCAAATCATAACATTTCATACTTATGGCCAGTGACATCTGCCGGAAAAACCGGAAAGGAATTACCGACACACCTGGTATATAGACACAAATGGCCATTTCAGCTGATCAAAGCCGTACTTATCCGAACTTATTAATTGTAAGAGGTGTACTCATGATATGCGTATATTAAATAAAAATTGATCTTTTTCTGCAGGTTTGTTTAATTTCTTGTTTGGAAGAAGGCTTAAATACCGGTTCTTTTTTCTCCGTTAAACACGTTAAGGGTTGTATGGCTTGAAAATTCAAATAAAGACAAAGAATTCCTCTTTACTCCTCGCCAATTTCTTTTAAATTTATGCTAAAACTAATTTCGACTTACGCCATCAGCTGGAATCTGCGGTATACGCTGTATCAATATAATATCAGAAAACACGTCGTCCTGAAAAGCAGTTGTGACCTCTAAAATGTCCATTACACAATAACATTTTAGATAGACGATACTTAGAGAGAATAAGAATGGCCCCAAGATTGACGTCTGAGATATTGAGTAATAGTCTATGTATTCCATGCAACTCCTGCCCTTCTTCAATAAATCTTTGGTTCTCAAGTTTAGTTCTGCTGAATTCCAGCAAAGGCCTTTTGAAAGTGGAATTTTGTAGATTGAATTCGACTTGGGGCTGGTTATGCAAGGCGTGTGAAAGCAAGCAAGTATCCTTTTAAAAATTTGTCACTATGAGAGCAATTCTCGTTCCGTCAAGGTCTAGATGTAACGTAAAGCCGCTAGCATTTCCATTTTTTTCTTTGCAAAGTTACATTTTATAGAGATAAGGTAGTAATTTCTAATGAATAACAATCACAAAGAGTGGATTTATCGAAATGTTTTGCCTACTTTCTATTCATTCTGAAAATTCGAAACAAATTTCGGCGACGTTAAGTCCAATACGACTTTGATTTATACGTTTAATTCGTAAAAATTACGAATACTTTTCTGGGTTAATCTGATACACTGACGGAAAACATATGCTATCTCGCCGAAAATTGTTATGCATAAAAGTGAATTATTTATGGCCACGAAAAAAATGTAAATTGATGACAGATATCCGCGCCCATAAAACTCCGGCATACCGGTTATATAAAAATATCTAGGAGCCACAAGGTGTGTCACGTTCAAGCGCAACTACATTACGTCAAGATATGAGGAGCAGATAAGAGGTGACGAGTGTTAATAGCTATTAAAGTCGACGAAAAACGATGATGCCCACTGGAAAACACACGAAATACCGGAACGTCAGGCATGCCTAATGAGCGAACCGGACGCGGCTGTTTCACGACTTCTTCTTCCGGCTGACGTTAAATTAAATAAGCATTAGCATAACGTTCTGCTTTTTTAATTGTTTTCATGGCTACTGAGCATCGTATAGTGACAAATCGCTGACTAAACGGTCGATTACTTATCTAGACTGTCGATCTAATAGAATTTGTAATGAATGCGGATATCTGTACATAAAATAAATGAATTTTCAACATTACTGTTACAAATAATCAATAAATAATTCAGAGAAATGGTCTTTGATTACTTTGTGTATTAACATTTTTTGCGTTCTTAGAATTGCCCTTCTTTCTTCTTCTTTTGCGAGAAGCTTACTTTTCCGCCTTTATTTTTAACTTTGTACAATTGAAATGTAAACCCAATAATTACTTGTGCCCATAATGTGTTGCTGTATTTTATAATAACATCTCAATAAACACAGCACCCTCTACAAGCATTCTAGAATTCGCTATTGACTCAACATAAAAGAACTATCAAGTTAAGAGTTGTTGCTGCAGCTAGTAAAGATATTCTAAATATTATAGTCATCGTCATAGGATCTGCAAAAGGAAGAACCTAAAACCTTTTCACAATATGCACCTGCGACGACAGTTGATGACAAAGATAATAAATAATGTGAGGAATGCGCAATACCACACAAAATACATATTTAATAAATTCGTTATTTTCCATTGTCAACCAAACGATTCATGTATAAGTAAATACTTTGTATGGTGAGGAGTATGCTCATATCTTGTTTGCAATGCATTCACCAGCATAATTGATTCAATAAAGGACTTACACCGAGAACAATTTAGCTTATCTACCTGAATAGTATGAAAGCTAGGAAACAGTTTTTTTCCATAATTTCGTCAAAATAAGAATTTTTTTATTTTCTGAAATGTTTTCAAAATTTTACGTGGTTACCAGGACTTAATTCTGAAATTCAAATTTTCATTATCAAGAAACTTTAAAAATTTTTAATGAAAGATAACCCAATAAATATATAAACACAATTAGATATTGTGCTAAACAAATGTTCGCTGTTATATTGAACTATGTTTAAAGGGAAATGCTTGAACGAATCATATTGTGAAATTAAAAGAAAGGAGGGGACATTGAAATTTAAATTTTGTTTTATTTCTATGATATTTCTTAAAATTTTTAATAGATACAAAAGGGAAGAAATTATTATTTTTTTCTATATTAATTTAAATAATTTAAATGATTTAATTGTATTTGATAGTTAGAAAAATATTCAAATTTCACGAAATAGCAATGCTTTAAACATTCCAGAACACTTTCTGGACACTTAAAATAACACAAAATTATTAGTAATTTTTTTAAAATTTAGGGTCTCTTTATCGACAATTATAAAAAAATAGACAAAAAATCGCATTTTAAACAACTTTCATGTCTTTTCAAGCACCATTTATGGTTAGGACTTGATTCCCCAAAAAGGCTATAAATATTTTTTCGCTATTTGGTGTCTACTTTTTAACTGCACATATATGCTAGTAAATCTCACGTGTGTGCACCCATGTTTGAAACAATGAGTTTTACATTTGCGACTGAACAATCGTGTGACCAAAAATCGCCTAAGAAGCAATAATACATTTTTTCTCGTCATTCTTGGAAATTATTTGTAAAAAGTTCATTTTATATAAAAAATTGTAAAGGTGTTTATCAAAGCCTTTTCAAATATTTTGACCAATCAATAGAATCGAACAGGATTTAAGATATCCTTTCTATTGGTGTAGAAGACAATAGAATGAAAATAGAACAGAGAAGCTTCCAACCAAGCAGCAATTTAATATTCAAAAGCTACCTTGTTGTTAAAATTTACATATACAATCTACTTCCTTCGCTTTTAAATTAACCAGCATTGTATAACACCCACTAACAGTTCCACACCTAATTAGTAATAAGTTATACGATCGCACCTGAGGAACGGTAACCTTAGCTTAGTTAATAAAATCTCTTTCCTTTCATATATCGTGGGGATGTATGTAGTTACGCGTATAAGAGCACCTCACGTTGTTCTTCCAGACACCACGCGTTGTTTACTTCTGTGACTCGATGTTGAGCTTGTACATCGTCACGGCTAAATGGTTCTTGAAATCTAATTTAACGCGGTAATTACTTTTAATGATTTATAATATGCCGGACGCGAGTAAATAAATAAACCCCGAACGTCGGCGGATAACTGGAGGTGTTGCATTTAAGATGGTAATACGAGCCAAAGCAATATATGCTGGTATGTATAGGAATATACATACTTAATATATGTATGCATGTAGTCAAAGGACTTTGATAAAGGTAATTAATTTTGCTTTTGTTCGTGGAACGTTGGACGTTAAGTACGTTTGTAATTTACAATCAAGACGTTTCCAACAAAATTTGTAGTGCATAAATAAGAGTTCGGATTTACACCTTGATGTATTGACAGTTACTAACAATTAAGTTTCAATTTTTCTGATGTAATGTATTACAGAAGGAAGTATTTTTTTTTTGTAATTTGGAAGATCTTGCCCATTAAGCTCCTATTGCATCAAGTTCAGTGCATTTCGACAGCCCTTTCAAAATGTTGAACGCTTTTATATATCGATAATTTTTATGAGCATCCTATGGGAAATAACTAAGGCAAAACGCAGAAAAGCTTGATTTTAAATGGTACTACAAGGTCCATAAACCAACCAAGTTTCATCAAATTCTCCAGGTGCGCGTTGAGTACCCTTCCTTGGCATTTGATAGCGTAGATCATGATATTTTCGAAATGAAATTTTAATAAATTTATTCCGGGAATGCCATCATACAGAGTGACGCAGCCCAAAAGCTAGGCTTCTGTCATTATATGTTGCGGTAGTGTAACAATATTTATTCTCCAAAATCAGGCAACTAAAAATATTTACGGGTTACACTATCAAGACTTGTAAGTGCATTTCTACAGGTAACATATTTACATATTAAAGTATATAATGTATGCAAGAGAACATACATGCCTTTATACAGCAGAAAGACATCAACCGATACACGTTTTAATACGGATTTTGAAATACCAAAACATCGATTAACTCCCTACGAAATAAGCCGGACCTATTGCAAAGGGTTTATATAATCATTTATCTGCCGAAAACTGAAAAAGTACACTAGTTAAAACGTTCGGAAGCAATATTAAAGATCTTCTGGTTAAAGAAACCTATTATTCAATCAATGAGTTAGCAATAATTATTTTTGCTAATTTTCTAATTATCTGACTGAATGAAAACGTTAATGTTTAATTAATTTTTCATTCCCTTTTGAGTTCTTCATGTTAATTTAATTTAAAGCAGAAGCATGCTTTTTTTGACGTGTCTCATACTCCTTTATCGTAATAAGTAGTATTTCTTTCTTCATTCTTAATACATGGCTACACCATCTTAACTGTTTTGAAGATAATACTTCAAATTTTTATCAACTCTCGCTTTAAGTCGCTTCTATTCTTCATAAAATGTTCATTTGCCCCGCCAATTTTGTTATTAGTGTAAGTGCTAAACCTATTTCATATGTAACCTGTTCATCATACCTTTTTCATTAACGCATATGGTGCAGCAATGCTTTATACATCTTTGTAGTGTTCATCTCAATCGTATTTCTCTTGAATATATGATACGGCGTACTTTGTAATTTTCCGATGTGATAATGTATTTGGATTCATGCTTCGACTAGATATTTTTTTGTTGTTTTTGTTTATTCACATCAATCTTACGGAGAGCATATAAAAAGGATATTTCAAAGCTCTATGCTAGTTATCTGCGCTTTTGTACCCACAAAGAAGTTGAGATTTTTCTTTTTAATAAATTTGGTTTTAATTCAACGACGAACGAACGACAGTAATTTCTGTATTGCTTGGTATATGTGTACGTACATAAATTAAGGATTTTGACTCAAAGAATTGCAGCGTCTCGTCAATTACTTTTTCCTGTGAATATTGTAGAAATAATCTCCAGTCAGCCTTTTTTATTTACACCTTAATAATATGTTGTATCTATGCTGTTGCGTGGCATGATATGGTTTTTTTATTTTTTTATTTTTTCTGGTGGCTTTCTCGCCGTTGTTTTTATCTTAGAACAAATTGGAAAAATGTAGTAGTACAAATTTAATCTACACCTTAGGAAAGCACTTGGAAGCTGTTTAAAAATAATTCTGTGACACATATTTATATCTACCTTCCCTTTTTTATTGAACAGGTGAATCGGTTTGCGATGGTTTGAAAGAAAAGGAGTCTCCTTTATTTACTAACTGAATATTTCGTTCTTTATCTAGAACTTCATCAGGAGTATAAATTGTAAACTATTCTTAATAATTGATGTATAATTCAATTTTTTATGATGGCTTCATAGATCACAGTAATGTTATTCTGAAATATAAGAAATTACCTTATAGAAAACCTAACAAATCGGATTGTCCAATTTCTTAAACCTTTTAGTTACTTTAGTTACACTGTGAGGCTTAGGAATTTATTCAGTATCATTAAGGATAAAATTCCTTTCGAATTTAGTAACTAAATTATTTATAAAGTGCCGTGTTTGGGTTGTAAGGCTCTTATGTAGGCCAAACATCACAATAGCTTAAGCATCCTTTGAACCAACTTAGAAGTGATTGTCGTCTGGGCTTGTGCTTTGGCTAGCCACATAGAAGAAAAGGACCCCTAGAAACCTCTGTATACCTTGTTTCTGGTCAGTTGTTTTCAGTATATTTTCTTTCATTTTTTTCATTATTGTTGTTTGAAGTTATACTAAACAAAGAGCGAAACATTGAGTTAGTGAATAAACTCGACCCCTTGTTTCTTCAAACCACCTCCTGCAATTTTATTTGCATCTTAACGCAGTACTTAGAATTGGGAAAGTAATCTTAATTTGTCCTTTATCTCTAACAAATTTAAATTAATTATAGGTCACAGCAGACACCTATTGCCGCATTATCCTTGGGATTCCGGTAACCTTGCGGACTTTTCCTCCATCGACCGAAAGCGCCTAAGACGTTCCCGTCTTAAGGAAGTAGCACTCGACGCCGCGAGGTAACCCCGTAGGCTTTCGCCGTTGGATAGCCCCCGTCGGTGTAGCGGGTTGTGGCGGCGGTAGCGATGGTGTCGTGGTTTGCATACGCCCCTCCATCACCCCGCGGTGGACACACGGAGGAGGTTAAAAAGAAGAAGTCGTCTCATCACATCTCCATGGTAACGAGCTAGCCCGTGGTTGCTTTGCATCGATCTTTAAAACTGTATGTAGCAAGCCTTCCTCCCCTCCGCGACGCCCCTTAGCGGACCATATGTTAATGTCCACCCCTCTCGCTAGTCGCGAGGACAATTACAATTATTTTATGGGTTGTGTTCCGTCTATTTTGCGTCACTTGGATAATTAGTGAGGGGTAATTATGAATATTTGGCGTTAATTGGTCAACTTTTAGAAGGACAGACTTGCAAATTTTATATTCTCTTACAATGAGGACCATCTAAACTGCTGTTTAATTGAAGTGGTCCAGTAATAAAGAAATCGCTAAAAATTTTAAAAAAAGTCTCTAAGTTAATTGGGGTTACTTTTAGTTGGCATAGTTATAAGTAATTAGCAATGCACAACGTGTCAAGTTTTAACTTATTATAGTTTACTTATCGCATCAAATGCAATATAAATTTATTTTTTTTAGTTGTTGGAATATTTCACCTAAGATGAAAGGTCAGCATTGACTTCTTAAGGTTAGCTCATATCTATCAGTTTGTTGCTGAGTTAAAACTACATTTATGTTACCTAAAGTATAAAGATGCCACGTTTTAATGAAGATATTATAAACCATGCAAGATGAATACAAAATGGAAATTCTGACAAAGAAATGGGTTAACAGAGTGGTAGTATAATTCCGTAGAAGTGGTTGTGCAGGGTTTAGTCATGGGAGAAGCCGGTGGAGGAGAGCAATCCCTGCACAAAATCAGTATTTAAGACGAAATAGCATCCAGTGGTTTAGGACGGTGAATAACGATACTTATGCAGCTACAGGAGCGGTTGTATCTAATCTGGCAGTTAGAAGAAGACTGCACAAATTTGGTTTGTGCGCTAGAAGGCGACGCAGCACAAGATCACTAGGAGGCTGCGGACTGTCGTGGGAGCCTCGCGATTGTGGAAGATGCATTTTCTTTAATGGGTTTATATTCACTCTACATCATTCTGATAGCACAGTTTTAATGTGGAGGAGGCGTGGAGAAGGAAACATGGCCGCACGTGTGCCATTTAGAGGTGGGGGTGGTACGATTTGGGGTGGCATATCTTTAAACGGTCGCACCGAATTAGTGGCTCTGAAATATCAATCCATGAATGCAGAAAGATACAGGTACTACATCGAGCCCACATCGTGAACGACTTGATTGTTACCAATAATATTGAAAGAATATGGTTCGCTAATTCTCCAGCCTACAATTGCATTGAACATCTTTGTTTTATTTACTATTGTATTCCTTCTTGCGTATGCGTATGAATAAAGTTATTTAAAAATTCTATTTACGTAGTTATTTTTTTTTAACGTGGCGTGTATCTTGTTCAATATTTATAGAATCTCCAGGTTACGGAAACCTGTACTTTTCGTTATGTTTAGGTATCAGGTTTTGGGAAACTATTTTCCTGCAGACACAAAATTTGTTTTAAAAGATAAATAATGAAAAAGGTTAAAGTTTGTTGCCTTATTTCGAATGTTATTTTTTATATCCACCACGTTGTATTCATTTTAAAACTTAACAAACAGAGCTAGATTTCTAAAATATTTTTTTTTTACGTTGATGTTAAAATCGTCACTTTTGTAACTGCAGAAGCAGAACTTTTTGGGTTAATATTAGGTGGGTTAGGCCGTTTCTGAAGACTCATGTTTTAATGAAGTAGTAACTAAAATTCGCTATACTTATTAGCATTTATACAGTGCGTTTTAGATAACACTGGCCAATAAACAACAGCCATTCTGAATTACATGTCTGTTTGTAGTGAATTGCTTGAATGACGCTACTTGTTGCTTTGATTCCTTAAATTGTCACAGAAGTTGCTATCATTTTTCTATAAATTCGGCATTATCTTTTATTCCAGGGCACAAAAAAGATTGAAAACATCAAAAAAGAAATCGTTCTAACTACGTGTGGATGAAAAATGAATCAAACACTTCCCGTAGGAGAACCACTAACAACACATAAAGATTTTACTACGTAAATACGTATAGCCAGTGTTATCTGAAATGTGCGGTACATATACTTGAACAATTGTTGAGAAAATATGTAGCAAACGTTGCAAGCCTTAATTGCTACAATTCTATAAGTTATTTTCTTTTCTGTGTGCCATGTAAGCGCTAAATTATCTATCGCAGTCAACAATGCACTTTCTAAAAATAAATTGTAAACATGAAAAAGCATAAACTACAAATAATACAAAATGTATTTTGCACAGAACTAATTTTCATATAATCAGAATATAATTCCCCAGTGCGCTGTAACGTATGCTCCAAACGATCATGCAATATCTTGTTAATGATGATCATAACAGAACGTCTGAGCTGGTAGCATCAGTTGAGTTTATTTTGATATGTTCTCGATAAGAAATGAAATGATTGCCAATCATTTAGTTTAGTTACAGTAAACCAATGTTACAAATAAAAAAGTACTTACTTACATTCTTTGGTGTGTGTGTAACTAATTTTCTCAAATGGTAAGATATCTCGCGTTTTTAAGGTTTAATATGTAAAACAAAACCTTGAAAATGTTGTAGAGGCTGTAGTTATTATACCCAATCCATAAAATTTATTTATGCCTCAGAATATAATCTCTTGGATTTAGTATTATGATTTTGGGTATTATCTATGACGCTGTCATTATATATTTTACCCGCAAAACAACTAGGTCGTTCAGCAATCGCCGTTTCTAGTTCCCGATCTCTCTGGCCGCATATATTTTCATTGAATTTCATTAAGATGATCTATTACTATGTATTTACGGCAAAACAAATTTTTTCGTAGATGCTTCTTCCGTGATTTACTGCCGCCTTATAGTCTAATCGTTGTTGGGGATCTAGTGATTTAAATACGCTCCTTCTTGGCGGACGTGATTCACTGTCGCTTTACCGAGCTTTATATACTGAAACGGCGGTATAACGCGATTTTATTAATACGGTGGGAGATATTACTAGGCAGTTCCTCTTTGTTTCAAAAGCGAGTTTAGAACTTATTTACGGAAGATGAGTTTGTAAACATTTAAACATTTTATTATTATATTACGTTCTTTAAAAACATTTTATTTTTGTATGTTACATTCAACCTAACCCTTGCAAATTCGGTTTTCTATTTCCGTATATGATGGTTCCTCATCTCTACATTTAAATGATGTTGTGATGCAAAATAATGCTCAAGGCAATGCAGAAAGTCATTGCTTTGAGATAGAACTCAGTGCATTTAAGTCACAATAGACCTATTATGCATCCTCTCTATGCCATGGAGCCTTCTAGGCCGGCATCCAACTCACTGTCTTCGTATAGACTAGAATGTTGCCCAGAGGAATCGCCCTAAAGGCCGGAAGACGTAGTTGTTTGCCATCCAGCATGGTTCCCCCAATGGTTTGCTTTACTCTGGGTGTACTAAATTCTTCTTAATTAGTTGTATTTTACTTGGATCATGTAATTGATAAGTTTTTGTGAATAAACAAGAAAATATTTACTCGATTTCAACCAATTAGATTCTTAGAAAATCAAGCAAACACATTTTGGCCGAAGTAGTTACATACTTACTGTTATTGGTTTACTTTTTTTATTCACAATATTTCTTTTACCGCAAGTTATGTTTATTCCTGCAAATCAATGCCATCCTACTAAATTGGTTGATTGAAACACAAAAAAATTATATAAATACAAGGAGTATTTTAGTGTTATCGACAATGCAATTGTATTTGCGGTGTCACCGGAAGTTATGTCAACTCCCGTGTTTTAAATAGAAGAGTCTATACATTTTTACGTTTTTGGAAAGATAATCGAGAAGGGAATCTAGCGATGTCACATATGTTATACTTTAGCTTAAATAATATTATGATACGCAGCAATAAAGGATATTCTTCGTCGCTAGGCTCATCCAATGAGTTCGTTGGCAACATAATCCTAACAATTGTCGAATCGGAATTCTGACAGCTTACTTATTGTTGCTGTTGTTTTTGCTTAAAAAGATGTCTCGCTACTCTTTACATAAATCCAAAATCTTTTTATGCAGAGGACGAAACGCTACTGATGAGGTCGTTCAAAGTTAATTTGGTCTCACCCAAGACACCGAGATCTTTACAGGTAAGCGAAGAAATTTTGCATTTTCTACATTTTTCGAAGTTCGTCCTTGCTATTGACACTTCTGCTGCATTAAATGACAATCTGAAGTGGCATTGATATTTGAGATCGTCAGCAAAGAAATAGATTTGTTGCAATTCAGCAGAGGGAAACAGATTCTTAATAAATACCAGAACATGGAGGGAGTTTAAATTACTTTCTTGTGCGACTCCAGAGGAAGTGTGGCCAATGTATGTGACGTGTTGTGATTTTCGCAGCAAATTTGTTTGAAATAGAGACACACGTCTGGATGAGAAACCATTCCGTATGCTTCAGAATCAAGTCCCACATACAAGCATTTCGTTTTCGTATACTTTTGCACAGCTATATAAGTTTATAGTTGTTAATTAATGTGATGGCTGCTTAAATTGTCGCCTGCCACTGCATGTTAATTTCTTGGAGAAAAGAACGAAAAAATGAGAAATGCAGCAACAATAAATAGCAAGATTAATTCCGGTTTTTAGCGCTCTTTTCTGGCCAACTTTGCTTAACAACAAAGATAGATCATCAAAACCTTTATTGCTGCATATCGCACTTCCTCTTAAGTTAAAGTAGTACAGTTGCATTCGTAAGAAACGTAAAAATACGTAACTACATCGAGTAAGAAATTGATGCATTCAACAAATCACAATTGTTAGACATTTATGTGTTCATTTAATAAAAAATATGTTCATTCAATACTTTAGCGAGTACGTCCAACATACCTTGCAACTTAACGAACCCATCAGCTCTGGTTCAGTTATTTTTGTTAAATCAAACCAACCGACACAAAGGTTGTGCTGCAGAACACATTAACCACAAAATTCCCTTCACGGAACAGGCGCAAATAGAGTTCCATAAAAACATCCTTTTTTATTTAAGACAAGACATATTCAGATTTCCACAATTGATGTGTGTATTTATTTTACTTCCTGTTTTCAAGAAAAAAATGTAACTGAACTGCTGATAATGTTCGTAAAAAATATGAATCGACCAATTTTCCTTCAAAATGATAGCTTCTATCGCCCAAGTTAGTATAGAGGGGTGATATTTTAGTACCTCGCCGTATATGTATTTGTCAGGGTAATACTAAAAATTCGTTTTTTAAACATTTTTTTTCTAAAGAAACATTATTAAATTGCATCATATACTCTTGACAACGCAGCGAACATTCGAAGCGGTAGCATCCACTCAGACTTACTATTTTCCCTGACGCTCACAATCAAAGTGCGGTAGAAGGGAATGCAAAGTAGAATTTAGATTTTACAATTGGAATAGCTATATACGTCTATATATCTATATATACATCGGGAACGGTCCAGGCGTGGGTTGCACGCTATCTCAAGCCGTTCTCGCATTTGGATACGCCAAGAAATCCTCTGCGCGACTGCAATCGAAGCGAGATTTGAATAGCTAAGCCGAGCTAAGGTTGTTGTGCGGCAGAACAGATAAATTCTGCGAGATTCGCGCGACAAATCAACGCTGAAACGAATTGTTCCAATGGACCACTCATCTATCTGTCCCTCTAGCGACGGAATCGAATTTGAAATTACTTTAATTCACAGGGGAGATTCGGGATTTTTTGGGTCGTCGTGCGATTGTTAGCTAACGACTGTTGTTAGTAACGTCGCTGAGAGTCGCTTCTGTGCTTCTCGGATGGACTTTTCTTCTGCTTCCTCCTCTTCTTCGTTCTTCTATTCGCAAGCAGTGCATCTTCGAGTAGTGGTCTTAAGTTATTCGCGGAATTTTTCTTTTATTTAAATATTCATTGCTCTCACGTTAATGACGCTGCGTTGTCCTCGTTGCAACGCTATATCGGCATTATGGTAATTGCCTTATTTCTTTCTCTGCGGCGGCCTTCTACCGGGGTATTCATTTCTCTCCGGGAAGATATGATCTCGCGAAATAAAGATGCATAATTTAGATTTTAATAAGTCGAGTTTCAATTTAACAATGATCCGTACAGTCGTTTCGCCTTGCTTGAATTTGTTTGGGCATTACTATCGCGCGCACTGCTACTGTACGCATTGCAGCTATGCGATATGACAACCGTGATAAATGGTGATGAATGAACGATGAACAAACAAGGTTATTAAAAGTGTACAAGGAAGCTAGAAGATAATTACTTTACTGAAGCATTATGTAATTGCAATGTATAGTAGAGTTAAATTGGATACGAGATGCTAAACTTTACTTTCTAACCAAGTCTGACTCTTTTAACGGTTGTGGATTCTTATTTTATTTTCGTTATATTCGCTATTAAATTCACTATAGCATGTTAGATTCCATTGCAATCTTTTCCTTCTATAATTCGAATGCCCTAAAGCATCTCTGTTTCTAAAACCTAATTAGAACGAGGAAGTAGATTAGGTTCTAACAGTGTAATCCAGTTAGATGTGTTTTTTTTTTTTTTGTTAGATAAAGCTCTTTTCGCCTCAGAATAGCTTGCAATTCTTGTAAAATCGCTAGATCAAACATTTGAGAAGGTATTAAGTAGTTACTATACCGTATGCCTTATTGTGTATGATTTTAGAATTTGTCCTTGAATGACAGCAGGAAAATTAATTTTCCAATTGCGAAAGCAAAAAAAAGCAAGACGTTTACTTTTAGTATGTGGCTGCACTTCGCCATAATTCGTTTTGCATTGGAATTAAAAAGCGAAATGTGCAAAATATACATCGAATCAAACAAAAGACTTGCTTGTGATTTTGCCCATACTTGGTTTCGACATGGAATGTGGAGACTTTATTTTGACCATTACCTAGCATCTGTAAATACAAAATAATAGTAAAATGAAGGCTTTACTAAACATAGAGAACGGTACCCAATTCCCTCCCAAGCAATATAAACAAAGTAATAACTACTAAGTACTAAACCAAACATTAGGCACAACTGTCTTCTATTTGGTAATTATCATAATTTTCGACCAAGTCTAGCGCAGAATCACTTTCAGATGGGTTATTCTAGAAATAGATTGTGTTTGTAGGGATTAAAAGCTCTAATACTCTAAGAATTTCTTTTTTTTTTTTTGGTTTTAGTACTCCTCGTATCGGCAGTAATTTGAAAGTTAAATTTCATTAGTAGAAAGTCTAGACGCATATTGTGGTTGATCGAAATAAGTTCTGTATTCTAAGCATTTCGTGCCTTTTTTAAAGCGTACTTCAACTAAGGTACTAAGCACAAAGTCATCATCTGCTTTTTTTTTTCGAACTTATTTTTTCCCACTTAATATTCAGATCTTGAAGATGTTTTCGCTAAGAGCTTACTGCTGCTGCAAGGCCGCGCACTACCCATTTTGGTTCGCTTTTTATATTCCGGTGTACAGTAATAAAATCTGGGACCTTTTCTCGATTTACAAAACCTTAGCAAGGCAGTACAAAGAATCCAATTCATATTCTGCTCTGTACAGTTATCATATCACATCATAGAAGAACAATTTAATAACTTGTTCTTCTAGAAAGATTTACGAAGATTCAATTTTCCTTCATTTACAAAAGGTACCTCCTGAATATCATGTTTCCCTCCCTATGACATTTTCTTGTAAGTCTCGCAGTTTATACAAACATCGTATCCTGGTATGTGCAAAGAAGCATGCATTAATTTTAAAGCTTGCCATTGTTACAGAAACCAAGATGATCTTGATTAAAATCATGAAACATTAATTTTTTCTTTCTTATTTCTTCTTCCGCAGCAGATAAATTGTGAACACACCAGTATGGTTGTACTAAAGTATGTAGCACCCACTGTTCTGCCGTCTTCTGTCGCTCTTGTCGGTTTTCGGAAATAGTGAGGGCTGAGCAGATACTGGTTTCGA
The DNA here is from genome assembly GCA_902654985.2 of Oryctes borbonicus. Classification (NCBI taxonomy): domain Eukaryota; kingdom Metazoa; phylum Arthropoda; class Insecta; order Coleoptera; family Scarabaeidae; genus Oryctes; species Oryctes borbonicus. Next base: position 3,457,038 of record LR736857.1, read on the forward strand.
CGAAGTGAAATAATCGAAACTATTAAGATATTTGCAAATAAGGCAGATCTAATGATGGACAGTAGACTAGAGGGGTTGAGTATTACGATTCACGGCTCAGAGCCCTTTAAGGCATATTCCATGAAGATATCTTGGAGAGATGGGATGAAATCCCTTCCTAAAGAAGAGTAGACCTAGCCCAAGATCTGTCATGAAGGGGTCGCTAACCTGAAGGCAAAGTAGTGGAATACTTTCTCTGCGTTGGTGTCACTTAGAAGGACCATGCTGAGTGAAGAAAAGTCTTACCGCCGTTTGGTTTATTCCTCTTACTAAGGTCCTAATATACGTCAACACAGTAAATTGGTTGACAACTTAGAGTGCTTGTCAATATAGAGAGGATGCATAATGGGTCCGCTGTGACCCAAATACTATAAAATCTATCCCCCCCTCGATGTTTCTAACATAATACAGAATTACATACGGGTTAATTTAAAGGAATGCTTAAATTTGTAAACAAACGAAAACTTAAACAATGGCATTTAAGAAAATTATTAGGTCTAAATTATGTCTTTAAGATGACGCCCATCCTCTTGAATATAGTTCTCTAGTCTAGTCCTCAAACACATTTTTTCAGGTCTTCAGTAATTTCCGAAATTTCTCGATGAGCGGTTTTCAGATCATTGAACGTACGAGGTATGCCGACGTATACGTATGATTGCAGAAGCCCACACGGACAAAAATCACAAGGCGATTGGTCACTTGATCAGAATATCGCCAAAATAAGATATTTACTTTGTACGCGAAATCACAGTGCTGCAAGATTTAGGTATCCATTGCACCTGAAATGGCATTGAACGAGCAAGAGCGATAGCTTCAGAACATCCCCGACTCCCCCACAACAAGGGGATAGCATGAAGGTATCTGAGATCGTAATGGTAGGGATTTTAACCGCACACTTATCCGATAAAGATACATCTTCTAAGTATGGGACTAACAAAAGATCTGTCTTGCAAAAGGTATCAAGCCGAAGACGGAGCAGTGAAGCACTTCATGGCGTCAACATTATGACCTGTATCACGAGAGTAGATTGGTTAACGGTTTAGGAGCCTCTCTGGTAGAAAAAGAATGCATAATGGGCGTATTGTGGCATAAATGCTGTGCTCACTCTCTCTTTTTCAACTTGGAGAAATAGTTACCAAACTCTTTCTCACAGTGTAGAATGCAATCTCTACTTCATTATCAAATAATTCGTGGTTTGTTATTTGCTTGCTAAAAGTTCTTTTCTGTCGAATGAATATTATTTGGTCGCTTTGAAAATTTTCTGATTTTTTATATTTGTCATACGTAGTCTTCAAATTATAAGCCACAAGTTCAACACGAATAAAATTTTTTTTTTTTCAAATAACTTAACAACTTCATATAAAAATGCCAGCACATTCTAAATAGGCCGCCCGGTACAATTGCTCATACTCCGATTGTCGACGCCTCCATCACGACTGCCTTTGGAACCCCGTAATGTGTATCACAAGGGAAATTAACCCACTAACTAACCGAGAATCGCCTCATTCTCCCCCGCGTAGCTTTATGAATATGCATCTTCATCAGCCGGAAATGAGAGATGAAATGGCTCGTGTTCAGATTGGGTGCGAATTACGAAACGGCGGAGGCGAACGCGGCCCGACTGAAATTTGAATACGGCAGATTAACACGCTACGGTGGCGGTGACGATTGCATTTTAGAAATCAACGCTTGAATAATACAGCAGCACCAGCGTAGCTAAATGGTTTGTAAGTAGATCGAGTTAATTAATCCAATTTATATCGGAGCGCTTTAACCTGGATGTCTTCTTGACGATAGCCAGCGTAATAACTAGATGATCCAGATCTTTTATTTAATACACTGGCTGTACTTGAAAATTAATTTATGATTTTACTAAATTGATATGGTTGATATAATGGGTGATAGCAATTGTTTCCAAAACATCATTAAAGTTTATAGTAAGTTTCCAAAGAAGAAATTTGTTCGTACGTGCTACCAGAGGATCGACTAGTTCTACTTACCGTTTATAGAAACTGAATTAAATATTTAATCAGGGGTTAAAAGTTAATATCTTAATTTTTAAACGTCATTAATCATTGATTAAATTAATTTGTTGTTAAATGGTATTTAAGTCCTGACTACAGGCTACTCTCAGACAAACGCAGCCCTTGCAAATTTGGACGCCATGTCATGAAATTCCGCCATATTTAAAATTATTCTATTAGCAGGATTATTGCTTATACAACATAAACAACGATATCGTTGGACACAGTTGTAAAAATAATAAATATCTGTGCAAAACATAGTCCGTAAGACACGCTAAGATATTTTTGTCCTGGCAGTCGCTCCAAATCTTATTTAAATTTTAATTAGTTAATTAAATTAAATTAAATGAGTTCAAAATGTGTATACAAACGATAATTAATTTAATCACGTGTTAAATTCTCGTTGGAGATGAGACTGAAAAGTGTTTTGTAAAGCCGGAACTATTGATCGTTTAACCTTAGGGTTATGAGATTATTTCTTCCAAAATATTATGTTAACAATGACACAAAGAAATTGTAATTTTTGTGAGAAGAACCTTTATATGTAGTCACTTGCCAAAATAATATAATATGTTAATGGTGTCGCTTAGTACATAGTAACTTCAGTTTCATGTAAAAAAGAGATGACTTTCTAGAGCAGTGTTGTTCGATTGGAATACGTGTTGCAATTTGGATTTATTTCAAATATTTTTACTACAGATTTTCTTGGAAAATTGCACCGTCGTCTTCTCAGTTGCATTTGAGGACAATCCGACATTAGTAAAAAAAAGCACGTTTTCCAGCGATCTTGACGACTCGTTAAATACAAAAATTAAGTATCCGAAGAATGTGTCATATAATCGTTTACCCAGAATTATTGTTGCCTGGATACATAATCACTTACTGAAACCTTGGGGACAGCGAGAAAATAACTGCAAAAGGAGTCTCGACTATGTAAATCGCTGTAGAATCGAAAAAGAGGTCAGAAAAGTATCGAAAATTATCAGAAACACAGAACGCTCCTGGATGAACGGTAATCATCATGGCACCAATGATAGCGATTTAAAATTTCTAACATTACAGTCAGAGTCGGGCGGTGGTAACGTAAATGGGGGTCAAGGGCAACCCGTCGATTTCCTCATGTATTTTTTTGTCAAGTAAATTACATGATATGCGATCACGAGAGAATCGGATCCTTGTCTTTGACCTGCCGCTACGTCACCACCAGCTGCCACTGATTACAATATATTATTCTTGTATTTGTACTCTGAATTGTGACCTATTTTTTTTTTCTGTGTCTCTACGTCTCAAAATAATTCTTGAGCACTATTCTAACATACAGAAGGTTTCGATGTGTCGATTGTTTAATTTGTTAATTTATGGATTAAATCTATAAGGAAACAATCCCAAGGAAGGAACATGAATTTTTGCTATTAGTTTTGCTAACCGTTCAGCAACCGGATTTTAACTGCAGAATTTTAGGATATGGCAAAATGGAATTCATTAAATAATTTTAATTACATCGGATAAACCAAAGAAAATCGATTTTCCATCTAATACATTTATATGTTCTTCTTTTATATTCTCTGTTGTAAGATAAATGAAAAGACAAGAAGTTATAATTGTAAGACTGCTTGAGGTTTGGATGTATTTGCTGATTGTACTCTATCTATAAACTAACAAAGGGATATCTCTATCAATAAATAAGAAAAACAATAAACAAAAATTACGGATTCGCGTAATTCGGATACTGCTGTCCTGTCCAGCAAACTATTTTGTGAAAATTCCACTCGTCAAATATTAGCGTTCCCAGTTATTACCAAATGAAACTGTGTTATTAATACCATTACGTGATACTAGACATCAAATTGGCAGTACCACGCCAAATTACATTAATTTGAATAAATTCATGCCTGTGCGATTCCGTTAGAGAACCCCTTACTGTATAGCATAAACTCGGCATCCAGCATAATTGGACATTCCGTATTATTATACACGAATACATATTTGACGTATATTAACAAGGGCCTAATGAACGATCAAGCAACAATAGGAGTCGGTCACGATCGTAATTAACAAAGAGCCGACACTACATCGCTCTATCTCTCTCTCGCGTGCCCTTCCTGACGCGAACGGGTCGTACACGATGGGGATCATGAATTGAATAATATTTCGACCGCAATTGTTCAAAGTTCGACGCAAATGAACATTTGCATATATAATTATTCGCCGTGTGCATCAAAGGGAAGCTCTTGCATCATGAGGAAGCGCAAAAAACATTCATTGTGTGTTACCCGAAGGTATCACGGTGATGCTTTACGATGTCTGATGGTTCACCTTACTTGTTTAAGTGTATATGCAACATTTTGGGGGAACGTTGGCGGTTAGCTTTAATAGTCGAACATTTTAGACATAATCGGTAACGTATTCCATGCGGTTTCTCAATAATATACTCTGAGGTAACTTTCTCAAATACATATGGTTAATTGCTGAGGAAATATCGGTAATTTTTAAGTGATAATTGTGGGTTTTGCAGCAGCAAGGAAGAATGCAAAGAAACGAAGGAACATTGCCGATTTATTGATTATTGGAACGTAGAAACTTAAATCTACTCAACCACCTCTTGTTCTTACCCCAGCCTCCATTCTTCTTAGCATTGTATGGAAGTACAAATGATATTTCGAGTAACCGCAGGCCATCATCATTTATACGTCTTCGTAATTTGTTTAAATTCTTTGGGAGTTGTAGTACAGCGTTAACCTGTTGAAAAATTGTTTGGAACATTTTGTGAAGGAAAAGGTCTGTTCATAGTAGGTTTCGTATGGCTAATTCTATGCTATCCATTTATTCACAGTGGCCTTGCCTCTACTCATTCATACTTTTGTTGTGTAGAAAAGTTAGTGGAACCCTTAATGTTGGTTAACGTGCTGTTAGCCCTATTATGAGTAGCCGAATAGAGCTGACAGGTAATTGATATTATGTAATGGTTCACTATTTGGGCATTCAAAGTTGCACCATGAACTGTAACTGTGAATGTCTGAAGATAACCATCATTGCGGCTCGTGGTCATGAGGTATGTATGTATCAGAGCCCACTCTCCATACTTTGTTCGACCCACTGGTTCAATGTTCCCATGCCAGTACCTACTATTCTAACGGTCAACCTGTCAACCTATTTTCCGTGTGGATACACCGACTTTGAGTAACCCTACATTACCTGTCCTTTCAAATTGCTTACCTGCTATATAAATTATAAGATGTCCTCGGCAGTAAGATCTTTCACTGTTGTTCAGCGGCAAGCACTGGTGAGAATCTTTAGAGCAATAAACAGCACAAGAACTGCTTCTTTGGAGACCATAGCGGGTCTTTCGTCCCTGAAGATTTACGGGAGGGCAATTACTATGACTGTCCTTACACTGAAAGCCAACAGTTTGTGGCAACCCAATATTAGGGTTGGAGGTCACACTGACATGAATGAACATTTGTTACAAATGTCTATGGACAGTATTGCACCTGAATTTTTTTCTACAGATAAATTAAAAATTTTAATACTGCATACAGACCAGGCACAGAGTAATTTCAGTACTTTCTACGGGCGGATCCGTGGATCCTAAAGCCTGGGAGAGCACGCAACGGTTTCCCAAGTAGAACTATCCACAATTGCAATTTGTGCTGAAGTCATCGCAAAAAGGAAGGCTGTCGCTATCAAGGCAGCCTTCTACATCAAAACTAGTAAAATATTGTAGAGAGTCACTCAATAGGTTGGCGTAAGACAACAAGTTATCTTTGATCTGCGTACCGGAACATAAGGATATTAGGAGCAACATAATAGCCAACGAACTAGGCAAGGAAGCTTTTAAAAGATAATTTGTAGGAGCGGACCCAGTATTTGGTCTTGCTTAGATAAGGAACATGTGACAAAATTGAGTCTGACTAACAGGCATATAAAAAAAGATAATAGGAAATGGGGATACTAGGTTTTCTGTTAATCTAGTTGGACGCAGTGAAAAACAAATCAATGAATGCTTGTATGTAATCTACTCATGTGATGAACTAAAGGTACTTAGGCAGAAACATTTCGGTGAGGACCTAGTGAGAGCTTTGAAAGTTTTCAAACATCTCCGGAGTAAGATAATAGAGAGATACTAAGCTGGTTTATTGGAAGTGAGAGTTCCATTGAGGACGGTACAAAGAACACTAAGCTCAAGTACCTGGACTACTACCAACCTAAACGGTAAGAATGAATGGATGAATAGGTGGTTGTTGGCCGTTTCTCTCAATATTAATTTGGAATAGATACTTTATCATTACACATGATACCGTAAGTTGCGTAATTTGCTTTACTATAACTTGTATTTAACTACTTTCCTTTCAATAAGCATACTATATGCTTCCTTTCGGTAATATCTCGTAATAATAATTTGATTTAAATCTAAGCATACCGGTCAAGATTTATTTACGTACTACTTCGGCCTGTCAATTCGAAGGTTCGCTCATATTTAATTTGCTTTTCCTTTTTAAAGAATAAAATAAATCTTTTCGAGAGTACTGCCGTACAAGTTTAATTTCTGGATTTAATTTTAGAGACACGTGCTGCGGCGCGAAGTCAAGGGTCAGATTGCAGACGAGCGGACGAACTTTGACAGGTAACAGAGCTATAAAAATAACCCATATGTTGTTGTAGCTCGTAGCATAATCGTTAAACTTCGATAAGTATTTAAGATAAGCGGCGCGAGTTTATCAGGTGAGTGCCGAGGACGTACCTAAAAGTGGCCGAATGTGTCAGGTAAAGCGGATAGAAGGAAAGAATTCCAACCCATACACGTCCGCGCGCACATACACGTGTATAACTACGTATACACTTGCCGGAATAAATGTCATATCGGTTTTTATTCGTTCGGCTTTTATTTATGCGCGATATTGCACCTTCTGAGCTTAATTGATGATATTATTTATCACCTTTGACATAAAACGTAATCGGAAAAATGTTATTACGTTTTAATATAAGCATAATACGTGTTTTTACATGTTGTTCCTCTCGTTTAAATTATAAATTAGCAGCATTAAATCTACATTATGAGTTCGATTTTTTTTTATAAGAATAAACGTTTAAAGGGTAAATAAATAATATTTTTCCCGATTCTTTACTATTTCTTGATAAGTTGATTCAAGGGAAAGTATATAATACACATCGTATGTTATTGTACCGCAGTTCAAATCGAAACCGCGCGCAAAGATTCAATCGAATGCTCCTAACAGCGATTCTTACCAACGTATAAAAATATCAGGCGTTTCTTCACTATTCTAGATAGTTTCGCCGCTAGTCCACAGATGGCGAAACTATACCTAGCTGAAAACGCAAACTAGGTATTATTTCAGCGAACATCTTTAAGTTTTTTCATTCGCTGTATATTTCCTGGTAACATGAAATATTATTGAAGATATGCTAGTTACTATGTGGAGATATTTTAGTTCCTTGATTCATAATTTACACATATATTCTGGAAATGTTTTTGCAGTTTTCAGCGGTATAATGAAAAATTAATACCCCAAAAAATTAGATTTCTGGGATCGCCTCTTTCACAGTAATTAGCCGAAGAAATTGATTACTGTTTTTTCTTTTTAGTCTTTGTGATTATATTTATATTTAATTCTTCATATGAAAGTGGTCTGGGTTGTTACTTTTCTTGACGCAGACATAAGAACGAACAACAAACATGATTTTATACAATATAACATGAACCTTAGTTGGCCACTGTTTTATTCAGTAAGTAAATCAAATTGATTAAAACCGCTGGTAAAGTAATCTTACTTTGAACAAACGTTAGTTCTTTACTTCGATAAAACTTGGGAAAAATTATATATCAATCCATAACGCTCGACACGTAATTTTGTAGCTTTGGATTTCACTTTAAGGAGGTAAGAATCGCCCATTAAAATATTTTTTTTTGTTTCTTAGCTATACCACCACAACAAATATAAAAATTGTGAAATATTCAATAAATCAAAAATCTTTAATTTTTATGCAATACAAACTGAAATAATGTCCCAATGGCAGGCTAGATGTAAGGTATTATGTGTTGTTCTTCGAGATATTTACTTAAACACGTCGCCTACACTCTAAAAAAGGTTGGTAATTTTCTATGCAAGAAGTCAATTGTTTTCCTGCTGATAAGTAGTAAAAGTAACGAAGTATAGGAATACTGAAACTTGAAAAATTTACGTAAATTACACAAGTTTCTTTTTTATTGAACGGAGATTGTTTAAGTAGAATTTCAAAATTCCTTAGTGAAACCTAAAAGTTACACTCAAATTCATAAATTGCCGGAGGAATTAGGGGAAATCCCCCGTGCAAGAGTAAAATTCTACCTGAACGCATGTGCATATCGGACAAGCCAACTATGGCCGTCGCATCGCCAATTGTTCACAATAGTTGATGAATATTAAATTATCACTACTTATTCTACCTTCAAAGACAACCAACAGTTTCTCCAGCTTCCATAACAAACTCCTCCACGATCCAATTTCGGAGTAACCCCGAACTGTTATTAAAAACTGGAGAGAATTAATGCTCCCACAATTACCTACGTATCATATTGTTAGCTTTTACCACTCTTGTTATTTATTAGAGACTGTTTATTTAGAAACAAAAATGTTGAAAAAATCAGGAAATTTTATGCAAAAAATTGTCACAATCTCGTCCTGCACGTTTCGGCACAAACATTATGTTTTCTTGTTACATTTATGTGAAACAACTCACCAGCAACTTGAGAAATTATGTATGTAATAATTAACAAACGATTGAGTTACTGCTACAATCATTTTCTACAATATTATCGTGCATTCCTTCGAGTGCTTTTTCCATATAGAAAAAGATTGAAGAACCCTCCAGATAGATCTGAGTAAAATATGGATTGATCAGCTAAATGTTATTTTAAATAAACTTGAACATCAACGGAAGCTCCAATAAACTAGTGTCCGGATAATATGACTTCATAGACGAAAGTATTCTGGAACAGGTATTCCGTGGATACCTGCTTTCTAAGAAGTAGCGTTGTAGACACACACGGAATGCAATATGACAATACGATATTTTTAGCGACAATACTTAAAACATTAAACCGAGCAATGTGAGCATAGCGACATGTAAATGGAATATTATCGTAGTAAAAATGGGCAATATCGTAACAGAAGAGCGTTCACTTCTATATAATTAATACATCAAACGCATTAAAATTCAAGCCCACATCTGCGCGTAATGTTATTCCTTAAATAACAAATGTATAGTTACGGTAAGGTACGTGTTTTACATATGCTTGCTTTTAATTGTCTGAATATGATAAGTGCTGTCCGGTAGTTTAAAACCGAGGACATTTTAATGTGATTTATGGATGTCGAGAGAGCGCGAGCGGTCCTTTTGTAAAGGCGTTCACCTATCCGTGCTGTTGTACGCATTCTATATAAGAAAACATCTTCCATCATACCACGCGGCGTTTTTTGTTGTCACTATCATCCTACGGTTGGCTGCGGAAGAGCTTCTACACCTTTACAGTACTGTAAATTAATTTACTGTAGTACATGGTAAAATTTACTCAACAAAACAATTGGATACCTATTTCTTTGACAGTGATTGAAGGAAAAAAAAGCTGCGATGTGGTACCTCCACATATTAACGAGACAACTGAAAATTAGTTTCTCTGATAAGTTTGCTTTCATCTCTGACATGGCATGTAGGTTGATGGCTTCTTACCTACATCGCCTTTGGTTAAGATACTTACTGCTCATGTTTGTACACCGAGAAATATTTTTGGTGAAATTAAATAAGCTCAAATACATTTTATATTTAAATACGGGATAAAAACAAGAAATTTTTAGATCTAATACAATGCTTGTAAGTAATGCTAAACAAATTAATTAATGCTATAAGAACGAACGTATAATTTATGTAATACGTATTTCGTTGGAAACGAACGCCATACAAAGAATTGTTACTGCGATGATGTCGTGTGGTTGTTATTGTTGTCGAGAAAGAAGTAGGTAGAGGGCAGAGAAAAAATGGTCGCGTAATGGGATAACGGAATCTTGAAAGATGTTATATGGCTTACGACAGCGCGAATATTTTAATGCGTATTCCTCTCAGGTTTTCTGTTTCACGTTTTTATACGTCTGTGAAAATTCTAACCTACATAGAATTTTAAATAGATTCATACTTATGTATACATTGATAGGAGGAGGAAAATTGATTTTACGAAATTGATTATTTAACTTTACAATCGTATGAATTCGGCCGTCTCCCCTAGACATACTTTCGGCAGTTTAAATACGAAATAAGCCCGGCTATTTACGTTGCTATGTTTATATTTTACATGGACGAACCCTGCGTATTTAGAGTTTGCCAAATTTGATTCTCACTTCGTAATTAATGTTGAATTTTATCACTAAGCTCTTGAAAAGAAAACTTAGACAAGTTCGTGTAGATACAACGACTATTTCTCTAAAACTGAGAAAACAATAGGCGTCTCTTAACGCCTTTGTTCGCGATAGCGATTATCTTATCATGGTCAATTAGAATATACCTTTACAATTTAGATACATTTTAGATTTAGATAAACTGACATGGAGGTTCCCAACTAAAAGACTGATTCTGTGACTTTTGATGTTACCAATGCAAGTCTCACAAGGAACGTAATCTGTCGGACGCCTTTGATCAATACACATACTTGTGCCTTTCAATATTCTTGTTCTCATGCATTGCTTGATGGTTATCATGTAATCGACGGAATCATTTTCTATCAGAATATTTCACTTATTTTTAGCATAATACTATTATTCACAATTGAGATAAACATTGTAGAACATGGTATAAGATACACGATGTTCTCTAAATCTTCAGTAATGGCGTGGTATCAATCAAAATTCATTCGTGGCTTCAATCGGTGAATACTGAAAATGGATATTTTCCTTGGTTTCGCTGATCTAATTAAATTTAATTGTTGACATAAAAGTCTCACTAGATACTGATAGGATCTAAACATACACTGTACACTCTCGGGATTTTATAATAAATTTAATTTTCTTTATCTATTTAATGTAGGTCTGTCGAGGTGTTGCAATATATCAGCAGCCACCATACGATCTAGATAAATCACATCAAAAGCAAGAAAATGTATTTTTGCTTTTAAAGTGTAACTACCGTGTTATACGGGTGTTACCTATATTTTAAAATATTAAACAGCTAGTATTCAAATGAGTGGGCCAATAATCCTTTCGGTTTGTAATACGGCATGTGCGTTGGACCAAAATAGTGCGAGCAAGGGATTATAGATAACCAAATTATCAATAAATTCCTAAAGTAAAGAGAATTTATGCAATCTCTCTCAAATATTCATGGATAATTTCGAAATGGAGGTTGCGGCAAGTATGTTTAGTGAAAAAGGCAACCCATTATTGATTGTGAATAATTATAAATTTTGTAAGGCAAATGAAACTGTGCGCTGGAAATGTACTAACAAAAAACAAGTGTGCTTCAAAAGTGAATACGTTATCTGAGAACTGTAGTGATGTTTTACGTTCAGAATGTTGGCACAATGTGAAGAGAAAAGCTATAGAAAACCTAACCAAAAAATATGATGCCAAGATAGCTTAGCTTCCTCATGGTATTGATGGAATAATTCATGGCAAACACAATAAAAGGAGAGAGAAAAAAATACATTAACACACGGTCTTGTTTCTGTCTACCCGGCATCATCAGCGTGGTTTCGAAAGTAATTTTTTATCTCTACCTTCTATCGCTGTTGCCTCACAGTTAATGCCACAACTTTCAAAACGACAAACTCGAAATTTCTTGGAAGCTTGGCAAAGAAACGCATGCCTGCCGTTCAGGAAGCAGCGACGGGTACTGTTCCCCAAACCGTCCCTCGAGGAATTATTCCATCAATACCATGAGGAAGCTAAGCTATCTTAGAATCATATTTTTTGGTTATTGTTTTTAGGCAATTTATGATGTGTTCTGTTTATAGAAAACCTGTACGAAAAACCTTCTAAGTTAATGCATGCGGCACTAAGAATTAGACTAACTTTGACAGAAAACATAACAACTCATAACGTGAACTTGTTAGACACAATGTATGGATATGTAGAAAAGGATCACATCCATCGCTTCCAAAATCAAAGAAGTTTGATTTTGGCTGCAAAAGCACTGGGTGCTGCAACCAATAAGAAGAACCGTTTGTACTAGTGTGTGATGAAATTCGCAAGGTCTGATCTTTGCTCCATATTGCGATATCTTCTTCCTATTCTTTATAGAAGCTGTACATAAGGACGGCACATTTGACTTTTGTGAAAAGTTTTTCACACAGTTATTTACGTTGCATGGTTTTAAAAATGGACGTTATGACAGACGAAACGTAGAATAGTTATCAATAAAAAATGTATAAAAGGTAATTTAAAATTTTATCCTAAACGTATTGTGATAAATTAGGAAATTGCAATACATAATGCTTTGAGCAACATGTGGCCAGAAGCGACAATAACTGGATGTCGACTTCAACCCCCACAAGCATGGTATCGGAAAATCGAGTCGATCGGATTGACTCAAGACTATAAGAATGATACTGATGTGGGACAAATATTGAAATATTTTTTTGGGCTTCAGTTTCTCAATTGTAACGCGTTTTCCTTTGACTTAGTTCCAATTGTGCCTAATAATTCCAAGCTAGAAGAATTTTGCGATTACTTAGTCGATAATTACATCAGTGAAAGCCTCAAATTTCCACCTCACGTTTGGGCAAATTTATCTGCTTCATTTGTAGAACAATGAATGCCTGCAAATCAAATGAAAAGAGAATATCAATTGCTCAGGCAAGAAGCGTATTAGCACATGTTGCAGCGTTTGGTCCAACTATAATGTAGGAATGCTTGACCCTCTTCGATAGAAAAGGATTTGTCAGGTAAATTGGCCCAACTATACGGCGTCGATTCAAACATACTAGCTTTACCGAAACTGCATCAACTAGTAAGATATCTTCACTGTTGTTACCATGTTCTTCTTTCCCTTTACGCAAATACAATTTAAAATTGTATTTGCGTAAAAGGAAAGAAGAAAGAAATATACTCCTGTGCGAGTGTCCAATCTAAATATAAACGCTTATTTGCATATATTATATTATTCGAATAGATTTACTATTTCATTACTATTCATAATCAGTCACACATGTATGGCTTATGAACCTATTCAAAACCAATTAATTTAGCTACCGATCTTCAATTACAACGTAATAATTAATTATAGAGGCAATAATCGTTAGTATAATAATACTTGGCACACATTCCGTGCTGGTTCCTACCCACCCAGCAAATTAATGAGAGAATGCGATTATAAATACGTGGAGTAATTGCATTTACGTGTGGCGTAATACCTCGTTTAATAATAGATAGGAAGGAATTAAGGTTAAAGCTCCGCAGAGCTGTACAGTATGGATAAGTGGGTATGGCTATAGTGCATAAATTGTTAATTGAGTTTCATTTAATAGTTAATAGTTTTCTGTTTCCATATGCTGCCACATAAAATTTACATATTAAACGTGCATGTGCTATACCTTTTGTAGTAATTCGTTCATGGCGTTGTATCTAATTGTGAGAAGTTTATATTGACAGTGGCGTGTGGGTAAGATACTTAGTACCTATCGGTTACTAAGATTAATATAACCCGAATGTATAGAACCGTCATGTTACTAATTTTAATTGATGAAAGCCTTGTTTGAATGTCGGACTAATAAATGTTTAAGTCGTTAAATGGCGGCATGCTTACACAAAACGACAGGTCATACTATTATATTATCGCAAAGTAGCAATTTAGCGGTGTATCATCTCTCTTGATCATAACATATTTTTCAGTTTAATAAAGAATTGTAGTGATGGGGCTATAATAAGCGATCGAGGGGATATTGCTGAACTTTTTTTTCAATTTTATTTCGGTAGTTAGCCACAGTATAGTAACGCATTTTATACCATGTTTTCCTTTCAATTGTCTGAGGGTGGTGTCACGTAAGTAAGTAATAAAATGAGTGATTGATCGGTGATCAACTACAGAGCTTACAAACTATTTTATTGAGACGGATCAATTCCTTAATTTCCTGAAAAGATAAAATATTTTACCCATATCTGAAAAGGGAGATGCAGATGATGTACACTGCCGTTCAGAGAAGTTCGGTCGGTTGGTAAAAAACATGAAAAGGTTACAGAAACAAACGAAACTAAAAACAAAATGCAATTTTATTGTATGTACAGGTAAAAAAGACAAAAATAAATAAATAAGAAGTTATTCTGGCCTAATATAACATACTGAACATTATATTTTTTTTTTCATCGAAAAAACCTCCTTTGCTGTTAATCTCCGCTCGAACTATTCCAGGCATTCTTTCGATAAGTTCTGTTAAAACGTATTGTGGAATATTAATATTAATATTAATATTCCGTAAATGTTCTTGTGAAGTTGGGCGTATTTTTCGGATCTTCCTGTCCAGTTCATCCCACAACAACTCTATCGGGTTCAAATCTGGGCTTTGTGGGGGCCATGCCATTACTTTCAGGGTGTGCTGTTCTTCTTGCTCCTTTAGATAGTTCTTACACACTAACGCAGTGTGTTTTGGGTCGCTGTCATGCATGAATGTAAAGTTACGGCCTATTATACGCAATCCTGATGGCACTGCATGATTCTGGAGTATTGCAAAATAATTTTCCTTCCTCATTACATCCTGCACTCTGCATAAATCTGCCGTCCCAGCAAAGGAGAAACATCCCCACACTAACACAGAACTACGCCCTTGCTTCACTGTAGGCACAATGCAGTTCGGGATCACTTTTCGGTTTTAGATCTTCGGACATAAATTCGTCGAGTTTGCCCAAAAACCTCAAACTTTGACTCGTCACTCCAAAGCACGTGTTTCCAATCATCTAACGACCAATCTAGATGAGAACGAGCCCACTGTAGCCGTTTTGCTCTGTTGCCCCGACGTAATAAGGGTTTTCGAATGGCAATGCGTTCGCTTGCTGAAGTCGACGTTTTACCGTACGCGCCGAAACTTATTCTTAACGGCCGCGATTGACTTCGGCTGCTATTTGTGGCGCTGTTAATTTTCTATTGCGTTTGCTTAATAATACAATTCTCAAATCTTCAGCTTTTGTTGTTTTCCTAGATGCTCCAGGACGAACACGATTTTCTATAGTTCCAGTTGTCCGATATCGCTTTATGATGTCATTTACTGTTGGACTTCTCATATTTATTTTTTCAGCAATTTGTCGCCCCGAATATCCTTCTTCAAACAGCGGCAATAATGCGTGAACGTTTTCCTACACTGGTAGGCTTGCCACGTGCCATTTTGAAGTAAATTTTCTTAAAACTTTCGCGCAAAAACGACAGATGCACACCAACACACGTTTAACAGTAAAATGAAGCAAATTTATATCTTTACGCCTGTGATAAATAAACAAGAATGATACTGCGGTATATTTCCTAAATGTATTGTTCGTTAATAATCCCCAAACGACCCGTTTCAAAAGATCGGTACTTCCGAGAAATTCTCGGAATGATAATAAAAGGGATTTTATTGTGGTTGTCGCAATATTTCTACTTTACATAATAATTTATCGCATTAATGTATTAGTATTAATGCTATTTTAATAACCTTACCTAAAATATTTGAGAAAACAATTCATCATCGTTTTACAGATTTGTTAAACAAATGATTGAAAGTTGCTGTAGTTCTGTTTCACTTGCTAAAAGCATTTGATTCAGTAGACCACTACTTCTTGTCCTCTAAATTATATAATTTGTGAATAACGAGGAATATTAACAAATACTTGTCAACGTGTCTTTTAAATAGAAAAAGTGGTGTCAAACTCAACAATACGACCTCGGGTATCCACTTACAAACAACAGGTGTGCCACAGGGTTCACTAAAAATCTGCATATATTTAGAAAAATAATTTACTGAGAACTCTTGATTCTTGGAATTATATAAGTTAATAACATTTTGGATAGGAAACCCTTTATCCGTGTATTATTCACTAGTCTAATCGGTACTGCAATATAATATTGTTGCCTGGCGTAGAGCTATTATTATTCAGAAAAGAATATTACGTGTTATTTTCGATCTGGAGAGTGCGCCTCATGTTTTGTATGATGTACTTTTGTATCCTTATCAATATACAAATTATTAGAACACGCTTGTACGGATACTCACCCTGTATAAGATATATTTTGCAAATGAAAGCGGCAATAAAAATAAACGCTGACCTGTTTGAGCGTTATTTTATTGTCCAGCTAAATACATATTTTATGTAGATTTATCTATACCTGGCGTTTGTTCAATCCGAGTAAGATTTACTTGATATAAGAAAGACGTGTGGGTGAGTTTATATTAAGACGGCTGTTCATTTGAAACGCTCTTAAACATTCTAAATTAATCTTCTTTAATTATTTCCAACAACATACGTGTCCAGCGTGGTATCTTTTGATGTACCCTCATTAACTCTCGGCGACTCGTTCTAACATGCTGTTCACATCAGAGAGTGCAACGACAATTCACGTTTGTGGAATACGTATTTTTAATTAAAGTCCAATTCATATGCAGCGTGTGCACTACATACAACTTTAGACAATAAGGAGATTTAAGTTTTGATGAGCAGATAAACGGTACCTTCTCGGAAATAAAAGAAGACTGTGAGCGCGCGGACTGCCCGTCTAAATTACGAAGAAGAGGGACAAAAAAGGCACACCAAAGAGGTTGAGGAGGTAACTGCGCGGAGACGGTGGGAAGGAAGAAGGACAATAACAAGAACACAAAGTAATATAATGTCGGACACGTGATGCAACAGTCCTTAAAATAATGAGTGCACAGCGCTTTTTATATCATCATCAACATCTTTATTGCGCGGTGCTTGAATAAAATTTGATACGACGCGATGTTTTTAATCTTATATAACGTAGGTACGTATTTTTTGTGTTATTGTTGTTTTTATGTCGCTGTCGTCTCCGTTATTGTCCGTAGAATTGTGAATGAAAGAAGCGACGAAAATATACAAGAAAAAGACACTAAATTAAATTGAAATTCTTCTCCATCTATTACCTTTTTTTGTATTAACTTACCTTTGGAAATAGAATATGTAGTCTTTTTACTAAGTAAATCAAAGACCACTTCTAAACTAGCTGTAGATGGCAAATTTTGCATATTTCATTTAATTTACAAGGAAACCTTTCCAAACCGAATACGGAATTCATTGGAACTTGGTAAATCTGTAAGTCCCAGAAAACTGTAAGAAATCCTATTCTGTTTAGAATAACAATCTTGGCGTCTAAAATATACTGGGTACACTGTACTAGCATTTCTTATGAACGTTTACAGTTGAGATGGCTTTTAGGGGATTAAACAAAATTATGAAATTGTTCAAATTGTTTAGCTTCTCTAGCCTTGATGTACAACAAGGCTCAATCAGCCCAAGCAGAAAGTATTTTCCTATTTTGGTTGATTGATCTTGCGCAAAATCAGAATCATCTTTTGCACGCCTAACATTGTGACCAACCGTCGTAATAATCTTGCTTTGGTACCAGTTTTACTTAAACAAGTTGATTAGGTTTAGGTTGATTAGGTGGATCAACTACGTATTGTAGAATGCATCTACGCTGATTCAATATTTTTTTTTTCATAAATTCATAATAAAAAAGTATTTGCTAAATATTGAAGGTGCAATCAAAACAACAAGAAACCAAAGCTATAGGCGTTGTGTGAGGAAATCTGACTTGGATGCATTTAGCGTATTTCAATTAAATAATTTATGCATTGGAAATTACTTAATATACAGAATGTTTCCATGTTAAACGTGAATGGCATATATGAATGAATAACACCCATCGCAAGCAAAATGATCACCAACAAGCGTATGGTCAACTGTTATATATAATTTTCTTAAGCTTATGAAGAAACTCACGCGTTTCCATCAGATTTTCATTTGTTTTCAAGTTATAGCTTAATTAAAATATTTTGATTAACGCTCTTGTCAATAGTCTGAATTTTCCCTTGTTTTGGAGTTAATAGGTCTTAAATAGAATATAGATACGCTTGTGTTGATTACTCATGTAAAACAAAAAGTTTGTTGTTCTAATATGTGTCAAGGTAAAAGCTGACGCTCAAGATGTACTAGTCAATAGTGTATTTTGGAATATTTACTAAAAGAATGCCAGGAGTAGTGAATTTTATTTATTTATAACGAACTTGGAAACAAATAAAAATCGGATAAGAACGTAAGCGTTTTTCTGGAGTTTGCTCCGTTTCTTCCGATTCACCCTGTAAACTTACCAAACAGCTCTGCGAAAGATCTGGAAGTTCATATGGTAAATGAATACTTTTAAGGCACGAAACTGAAGAAGTTGTATTTCAAAAAGCTGACAATTTATTCCTACCTTCTTTCAAGTGATCTTTCTAACTGCAAAATACAAAGAGATACCAAACTTCGCAATTTATGAATAGATTCGATGGTAGTTGCAACGATACGATTACATAAAACTTGTTTCCAACACCTACTTAACCGGAGTCATTATGCGAAAACGTTAGCTCATCGTCAGTCGGTTGAGTTTCAAGTTACCGTATCGAGGATTCATATCGGTATGCTAGGGAGAGCAAAAGGAATTAAAATATTAAATGCAACTACATTAATTATGCCGAGTTTAAAATAACTGGCTGAAAGTGTTGGTGGCTTCTCTCTCTCCATCGGCGAGCACCTACATGTACATACTTCATTCTCCGTCTAACACATGATGTTTCTCGTTCTATCCTCGTTCTTGCACCCATCAACGGTGCGTATATGTTACACTGTGAAGTGTTTAAATATTAATATTTATAAATTGACTTAGCCGACGAAGGTGATAGGTTAAGTAGTTAAGGTGTGGCAACGGTTCGGACCTAACCTACCTAACGATGATACAGGATGAGGGACGTGTACGTTCCGAAGACGGGTTCTTCGTCTATTACAATATAAATTAACTAATAACTTAACGTTCGGTTTTATGACGATGTAAAATTTTTCGCTTTAAAGTTCTAGTACGATTTGTTTTTATTACAATCTTTAATGTCATCATGCCGAGCTGGTTAGAGAGTTGTTAATGTCATTTCGGTATCTACTAAAGAATGTGTTAAGATGTGTTTGAATGTAAAATTGAATGCAGGTTGCAGAGAATTGTTATTTATCATATTAGATGATCTAAAGCTAGATAAGAAATTCGTTTTAAAAATAAAGTAAGGCAAATTAGTGATAAAAAGTCTTACAAGTGAGAGCTAAAATTCATAAGTAGGTATTTAAGTGCAAATTCAATTTAAAGCGGATTTTATTGCTTGTTCTAAAATATATGGTTGAAGCAAATTATAAGTTTTGGAAAACATTGTTTTGAATTTTTAGATACCATAACATTAGCTATCTTAATGGAAACCTAAACCAGTTAGAGACATGAGTTGCTGTTTGACCAACCCAGCAGATTTAAAAATCCGGGCGCTACCATAGCGACACGTACCGCACTTGAATTGTTAGTAAACATCTACAGCAGTATGCTGTGGTAAGTCATCATGAATAGATTCACGCTTAAAGAAAGCTACCGAATTATTTAAATTTATTTTGAAAATCGCTCATCAATTGGCGCAACTTACAGACGACTTCATGAGCTTGCGTTACCATTAATGGAGATCCTCACCGCATCACAATTAGTAACATTTTGTTTGAAAATATGGAGGACACTGATTCGGACGAGACGTGGTTTCAGCAGACAACAAAATTTGGCGATTTCAGTTAATTCCGAGAAATGGACCCATCAGTTGGGCTCCAATGTCTTCCCTCGATTGCTTCCCGTGGGATCACGTGAGGTTACTGGACTTAAAAATTTTATTTTTAGTTCATCAACTGTTCCATGTAAATCATTTTGATAGAAGAGAACTAAAGATTTAAACTGGCACAAAGTTTCTTCAGAGGATTCGCTTGGGTCTACTGGCAGCAATATTTGAAAACCAGTCAAAATAGAGCGATGTTTCGAAAATCTCTCTTCCAAGTTGCTTAAGACGGCATTTAAGAATGGAATACATACCGAAACTCAATAATAATCTTAAGAGGAGGGAGGGCCCGCATTAGATCTATACGTTTGTTACATTTTCTTAGTTTGTACCTTGAAAAATCAAATTTTTCAACCTTCGTTCTAGCGCTTGCAAATAATTTAGTGAACTTTGAGATAGCATCTTCTCTTAACTATTATTTCAACACTGTATCTTCTGCAAGATCGCGTACTTTTTGTATCTATATGTTTTTGTTGAAGTAGTTTATTCCTCCATTGTTCCACCATTTCTGTGGCCCTTTACTTTGCCTCCCGCAAAAGAGCACAGTCTCAATAATTGGTACTAACTTATTCCTGTTTTCCTTCTTGATGTAATTGCAAATAATGTGAGGGGTATCAATAATTCTCTGACGATAAGAACTTTGCTGATGCTCACTGAATCGCTCTAGCGCCTTTTTGCAGTTTTCAAAACTTTTACCACGTAGCTGTTCCATCTTTTGGTGACTTCCCTTACCTGTTTCAATAGACCAGTAATAATTGTCGCTTTAGAAGCCAGAATGGTTATTCATGACGTACGGCCAGTAGTGTTCCGAAAAGGTGCCCAAAATTGAACGTCTAGAATGCGCTTCTTCAAAGACATGCCTTAAATCAAAAATTTGATTAGAATTTAAATTTTTTATTAATTCTAAACTGTGTCGGTCTTAAAAAAAGACCCATATGTGAAGCTTCTATACTTTGTAACTGTTAAAATATTTTTTTGACGAGTTTAATTCATTCGAAAATCTTAACTGGTGCATTTTCATTCTTAACTTGTGTGTTTTACAGGTCAGACGTCTTGTAATAACCTAAGGAAATTAATTTATAACCAAATAAGCCGTCTTTCAAGTATTTATAGTACGACCAACGAGCATTTCGGTGCATTAAAAAGAGAAATGCACCTAACCTCAACCAGAGGGCCCGGTGAAGTTAGTTTGATTTAAGTTATTTTAAATTTATTTTAGTCGAACATCAATTCATACTTTACATTGCTTCACATATATTGACTCTGCCTCAAAACTAATTTCTCTGTTTATTTTTATATAGCAACAGTCGTGCAGATAACACAAGCAAGTAAATGACAATTTTTTCAAATGAAGTTGAAGTGGAAAGCGCGGAAAATTTTTGGGAAATGAAGAATCACCAATTGTATATATATATGTTGTAAAAGTAAATTACACTTGACAGAGTAATTAAGTGTCAAATAATCTGGCTATATCTAATGTCGTTATTTGGTTGGAGGAAAAATTATAGCCTCATTGCAATTGTACGTAACTGCTACCGAGGTCCTAAATCGACGAGATCCTAGCTTTACTACATTTCAATAATTTCTAGTTTTTTATTTTTCGTACAATTCTACCTATGATCTTGTTTCCAAATAGGAGCAAGTAACAAGTGCTTCTTTTACTATACCTACATTCCGCATATTCTTAATTTTACATCTCTCAGGGTGGCTGCGCGGACGCCTCGCATGAATATCTTATAAAACAATGTACACGCCACGGAGCGAATTCCATTCGAAATCAGTAATCGCACCGATGGTGGTAATATTTAATGAAAACAACACCATATACGAAATTAAACAAACAGTTGTGTAGCGCGGATCGCGAAGAAGGGCAACACAGGGCATATCCAAAGTGTGGTCTCTGACAGCTTGTTAGCTCTTGCGGAGATTAGTTCTCGAGATGAGAGAACAATGCTCAGGGCGAAAACACGTTCCAATACTCTCTCCACATCTGCATTTTTTTCTCTTTACTTCAACGGATTCCCGCTGCATACGTATGGATATACATACATACGTATCTGTACCTTACGTACATCATTGTTCAAATATTTGCGACTAACAACTGAAAAAACATAGGTACATGTTGTCATGTTTTACACGGGGCAAAATTAAGAAAATGTAGAAATTTATGATTTTTTCCAAAATTAATCAGATAAATTTAGGATTTATGGTGATCCAGAGTGTATTTAAAGCAAATTAAAGTCAAATAAAGAACGAAATATTGAGAATTATTATTTTAAACGAAACTAACCTGATTCAGAGATATCCCACCACACAAACATTATCTTTAGAACTCAATTTTCTCCAACCACCACAAGTAACCAGAACTTCAAAACGAGATTAGAATTCTTGTTATTAACACCTTTAAACCGGAATTACAAGTAGCACAAGTTACCTCAATAACAGATAGACTCAAATTTGGAAATTAAATTTAGCGCCACCTCATTCCTCCTCCAATATATTAAGGTAATTTAAAATGAAATTTAGTAATAAACGATTCCGAGAGAAAAAAAGAATGTTCGGGCAAAGCTTCTAAATGCCGCATACAAGTGACGAAACTATAAAAGTAAGTATGAGGGAAATACAAACTCGGTTTAAGGATAACCTTTAAAAAAGCTAAAAATTAATATGAAGAAGAAAGTAGTAAAATTGGAAAAATGTGGAATTTAGAAAACCGAAGAAATAAGATTTCAAGTATATGGACTATAAGGTAGTCAATGCTCTCCTGTGTTGGCTTTTATTACATATAAATATTGCGGTTTTCGTTATTTGTACATTACGGAGGACAGTGTAGCGTATCTTGAGGCAAGTGTTCGAATTAATATTATAAATCTAATATAACGGTGTGCACCTTTAAGAGCTGAGTTCAAACCTAGTAGGTTTCATATAGGACCGAGTCTTTGAACCTTTCCCATCATAGGTTACACCATGAAGCGTTCAGGTGTGCCAATGAAGCATGTTTTGAAAATATATAAGTTACATGCAATAGTTCCATTTACAAAGTAAATTAGTCAGTCATACGCTCCGAAATCAGACAGAAAACTGCTATCATTTCTGCTTGAACAAACAAAATTTGATCGTTTGCTTGTTGTGCAAGACGATATATTCGGATTTACTGAATCAGATTTATTACCATGCTAAACTGTTAATTGCTGAACAATATGACATATGGAAGTACAGTTCAGAGGAAAGAAATTGGTTCATGATTTGTTCTTATATGTGCGACGGGCAGCTTAACGGGAAATGTAAGTTGTCCAACAACAGTAGGAGTCTAGTGTGAGTGCATTTTGTGTGTGTCTGTATGAAGTTTTCCATAATTCATAATTAATTCAACCGCTTGTCATAAATGGTGAAGCACCATCAATTATGTTTCAACAGAGAAGGTATACTAATCCCGTTAGAAAAATCATCACCACATCTAGTCAAGATTCGATCCCATGATTCTTGACACTGCCACATTTAGTAGCCGGATCTCTTATTACCGAACCACTATGCTAAGCCATTGAAAAGAATGTTGAAAGAGCGCTATTTTGAATAGTTAAATAGTCAACTCAGTTTAACCATTCTAATTTTAATCTCTGGTGTATAGCGCATTTCGTTAGAGAAAGGTATATTACATTATTGAAACATGAATGTTCAATTGTTCAATAATTGCCGCATACAATTGCAATGGCGATGTCGCAACACGCTCGTTTGTGATATTAACGTATCTGCTGCTTAGCCACGGAATTTCTTCTAGTTTAATTTATATAGTTGGAGCCAATAGAAAGCAAAAGAAGCATGTTGACATATTAGTCTTCATCTTTTCTACCTGATACACACCCTTTCCTACTCAGAAATTAGTTTTTTGTAGAACACAATTAGGCTAGGTTATAAATTTGTGAACGCTAGTGTACATTCAGAATCGTAGTGGACCTCTTCGAACCTCGACCACCTGGCCACTGCGCGCCCGGTTCTTAATTACCAGAGCACGTGATCGCGATCTACCCCGGGTCTGTGTGTAATGTTTATATTACACCACGGCTCCTCATATTTCCTTCTATCAGTTTACCGGTTGTACACGAATAAAGGTCCAATTGTTCTGTACTTCTTCATTTGCAATGCTAACGACCCGATAGATGCATAACCCAACACCACACGGTCTGTGTGTGTCTCGGGTGGACGTCGTTGAATGAACGGCACGAAGATGACGGTTGATGGTTAGGCTATCGTTTGCATAGTAATTTTACAGGTGTGGGCAATAATTAGAATGAATAATGGAATTCTTAGAAACGCGTCCGGAATCCGTAATCAGTAAGATTAGATTGTGGTAGGTGGTAGTTGTTAATTACTTCAGTTTATCTCGTTTTGTAATAGGCGTAAACGTTTTGTCTGTGGATATATTAAAAGTTCTTGCAGAGGAAGTGCTATCGCGAGCAGTGTAGAAGTATGGTGTTTAAGGCTGGTTGCCTGGTTGGGTAGGTACTGGGACAAACTAGAGTGGTTTTTCGAATTTATGTCAGTATCCTTAAATATCTCCCAATTGAAAACAGATTTTAGAGCTTTATGTAGTCAAGCATATTAACAAATCAACATTTTAGAAATACTAGTTTTATAAACTATAAAAAGTTTTTAACTGGCACAGTTCTTAGTGACATTTATACGATACTCATTTGTCTACCCTTTGCTATTTGTACATGTACACTGCCGTTCAGTGAAGTTCGGCCATACAATAAAAATCTGTTATGTCACACTGTAAACAATTATGAATACATAAAATTAGAAAAATATTAAGCATACACCCTTTTCTAAGGGGTTAAAGCCATAAATTATTATGTAAAGTAGAAGTAGCGACAACCACGATAAAGTCTCTTTTATTATCATTCCAAGAATTTCTCGGAAGTACCGATCTTTTGAAACGGGTCGTTTGGGGATTATTAACGAACAATACATTTAAGAAATTTACCACAGTATCATTCTTGTTTATTTATTACAGGCGTTAAGATATAAATTTGCTTCATTTTACTGTTAAACGTGTGCTGGTGTGCATGTATCGTTTTTGCGTGAAAGTTTTGAGAAAATTTACTTCAAAATGGCAAGTGGCAAGCCTACCAATGTAGAAAAACGTTCACGCATTATTACGCTGTTTGAATATTGGATATTCGGGGCGACAAATTGCTGAAAAAATAAATATGAGAAGTTCAACAGTAAATGACGTCATAAAGCGATATCGGACAACTGGAACTATAGAAATCGTGTTCGTCCTGGAGCATCTAGGAAAACAACAAAAGTTGAAGATTTGAGAATTGTATTATTAAGCAGACGCAATAGAAAATTAACAGCGCCACAAATAGTAGCCGAAGTCAATCGCGGCCATGAAGAACAAGTTTCGGCGAGTACGGTAAAACATCGACTTCAACAAGCGGACCTTCATGGACGCATTGCCATTCGAAAAACCTTATTACGTTCTCATCTAGATTGGTCGTTAGATGATTGGAAACACGTGCTTTGGAGTGACGAGTCAAAGTTTGAGATTTTTGGACAAAATCGACGAGTTTATGTCCGAAGATCTAAAATCGAAAAGTGATCCCGAACTGCATTGTGCCTACAGTGAAGCAAGGGCGTAGTTCTGTGTTAGTGTGGGGATGTTTCTCC
This sequence comes from Oryctes borbonicus, assembly GCA_902654985.2. Lineage (NCBI taxonomy): Eukaryota > Metazoa > Arthropoda > Insecta > Coleoptera > Scarabaeidae > Oryctes > Oryctes borbonicus. The sequence continues at coordinate 3,482,625 of LR736857.1, forward strand.
TTTGCTGGGACGGGAGATTTATGCAGAGTGCAGGGTGTAATGGGGAAGGAAAATTATTTTGCAATACTCCAGAATCACGCAGTGCCATCAGGATTGCGTATAATAGGCCGTAACTTTACATTCATGCATGACAACGACCCAAAACACACTGCGTTAGTGTGTAAGAACTATCTAAAGGAGCAAGGAGAACAGCACACCCTGAAAGTAATGGCATTGCCTCCACAAAGCCCAGATTTGAACCCGATAGAGTTGTTGTGGGATGAACTGGACAGGAGGATCCGAAAAATATGCCCAACTTCACAAGAACATTTACGGAATATTCTCCAACATGAATAGATTAATATTCCACAATCCGTTTTAACAAAACTTATCGAAAGAGTGCCTAGAATTGTTCGAGCGGTGATTAACAGCACAGGAGGTTTTTTCAATGAAAAAAAATATAATGTTCAGTATGTTATATTGGGTCAGAATAACTTTTTATCTATTTATTTTTGTCTCTTTTACCTGTACATACAATAAAATTGCATTTTGTTTTTAGTTTCGTTTGTTTCTGTAACCTTGTCATGCTTTTTACTAACCGACCGAACTTCTCTGAACGGCAGTGTAGATATATACAAGGTGTAACAAGTTCTATTCTATCCGCTGCATTAACTTGTTGAGAAACTGGTATATTATCATATAACTAATAAAATTGTTCAAACATTGGAAATGTTGTTGATAAGTTATAGACAATGAGAGGGTGTACCTCTCCCTGTACTTTCAAAGCTCCTCAAGGTTGCCCTCCTGTCGCGTTTTGTATCCTTCTTCGAAAAGTATAACATACTAGCCCACAACCAATTTGGTTTTCGCACGGGCCGATCTACGATGGACGCTGTTATGGTAGTTTTAAACTTTGTTTGGGACTCCCTAGAAGACGAGGAAGATGACAAGGAAGTAGAACATTATCGAATCCGTGGTCATATCTTGCAATTGCTACGTTCCTATTTTGAAAACCGCAAACAATTGGTATTCAAGCGAATTCAAAAACATCAAACACGGAGTAGCCCAGGGATCCCTTTTGGGTCCCCTGCTATTCTCCCTCTTCGTCAACGATCTCCCACAGCACATGTCAGGTCAGGTTGTGCAATATGCTGATGATACCACAGTTTTGTGCAGAGGCTTAAATGATCAACAGCTGGAAGCAAAAAGTCGTATGATGTTATCTGAAGCTACCACATGGTTTGCGTTGAACAAACTTCTTCTTAATCAAGAAGAAAGCTTTTTACATCTAAGCGAAATAAGACACTTGCAGGCGCCGGATCAGCAAAACTACTAGGAGTATTCATGGACACTAGATTAACCTGGAGAGCTGAAATTGATGCTCTTTCTAAAATGCTTTCTTCTGCACTGTGTGCGATACAGAGAATTCGATCAATTACCAATAAAAGAAGTAGCAGTAGTAGCATGCCACGCTCTTTTTCACTCTCCAATGGGCTACAGCATTCAATTATGGGGCGAATTTGTACATGCGAATGATATCTTTGTCCTACAGAAAAGAGCCTTGCTGCAATCGAACAAATAACGCAAACAACACACTGTAGACAGCTATTTATAAAAAACGCACGGCGATTTTGATGGTCCATAGTTCTCGGGTCAATTGAATCTTGCATGCACGTAGACGGATGTCTTTTGTCAAAATTTGCTGCGTAGAAGGTTCTGAAATGCACGCTTGCTACAACCATTAACTAATTGAGGTCTTTAGATTTTCGGTCCCACTTTCATTCACCCATGACATATTTTCAGCTGAACTAACATTATGTTCTCGTAACGGTTTCTTGATATCAAGGACACAACTAGTCCACTCAAATTTCGAACAAAAACAACACGAAATCGACGAATAGTATTCGTAACAAAACACGCATTTTGGTAGCTATTTTAGTTTAACTTACATAACTAGATTTTAGACATATCTAATTTCAAATAAATTTGCTCCACTCTCGATGTGAATTAACAATAAAGATGTCGCTATTTGTCCAAACTGCTTTGAATACAAAATCTTAGAAATATAAACATATGAGGTTTTGCTGGAAAACAACTTTGAGATGGGAACTAGCATTGGCTGTGATCATATTTGGTCAATTTTTTTGGGAGGAAAGGTAAAAGGAAGTACAGGTGTTCATGTGGACAATAATTTACATTTCCAGTTTGGATATTGTGGATACGTCTGATATGAATACTTTCTCCTCATATTATTGTGTATAATTGAAAAACGCAGTTGGGGAAAGAAGTTGCTGCAGACAGAAAACAATTTCTCAAACATTACCCAACAGATCAAACAGTCGCTCACAAGGAGTATGGCAGCGGTTGCCAAAAGTTACATTTCGAAAATTATTCTTATTGTTGCCAAATGAAAGTTTTAAAATTTGTAAGAAAATATCCTACATTGGAGCTTTATAGCAACAAGCGCATTTACCATAAGAAAACAAACGATTATTTAGAGATTAAGCGTCTATACGTTCAGGGTTAATGTTAATACGAAAAAATATCGAGTGCATTATAATTTTATTACCTATTACTTTGTTGACTCCATACGCAGTTATTGTGCGGTTTTCTTCTTTTCTCCTGGTTGCCTCTTTAAATTTTATCGTTATCGTTATGGTTATAGATGCTTCTACAAACACAAAAAGACGAAAATATGGCGAATATCGCGCAGCTTGAAATCGATCCTTGTCAATAACAATTAAGAATCGCGAAACGGCCAGCTCCTCAATGAACGCCTACATGGACCATTAAACGCTATTATTTTAAAAATAAATTATTACTGACGAATATTACTTATCCGCACACTTGGATACATATCCACATACACGGTTTGTGTAATTTCATTTAATATTCCTTAATTATTAAGAGAGAAACCACCCGTAGTGAACACAAAATCAATTACTCGCGTATACTTATACTCACACATACTCACATGTGTACGTATTCACTTCGTATACAAGCTCGTTCCAATAATAATCATAATAATATAGCCGGCCAGATCTAGATACATCTCTTAGGGAACGCTGTCGAGCTATGGAACGCGTACCTACACACAATACCCGTTTAATTTCGGACCACGCATTTTTGACACGAGATTTATTTGTATATTACAATTAAGAAGACGGAGATAAGACCGTACATCTGTCATAAACGTAATCTCTTCACGATTATAATGAAGCACCTCTCTGTGATGTGGTCTTCTCTTCTAACTGGTCGACTGGCTAGCTGGATGGTACGTGCCTCTTTCATGTACAGGGTGTTGTATGATTGTAGATAATGGAGGATCTTAGGTTTCACGATTTTTGTATCTTTTTCAAACAAGTAGAAGAATTTACTAACTTGGATGACTCAAACAAAATTAACGATAATCAGGCTTTTACTCTTTATGAGATTAGCAGAATGCGCTGTTTAAAGTTTGTTTAAACAACTTTATGACAAATTTGAACAGTATCAGGAAGGTTATAGTGTTGGGGGCAATATAGTTTTGTTTTTGGTACAACGTTTTCAAAATTAACCAAGAAGAGAATATATGATAAACATTGCTCTGAACAACGTTCCACCTTGATAACCAATAGCAATGTTATTAAGGTGGTTTTATCTAGTTCATTAGCCCAAAACAGATGGTTAATAGTTCATCCATATAGAAAGTTTTTATATTTTCTCCGCACCGAATCCTGGGATAACCGTTTCTTCTAACTAAAAATACAATAGTTAGGAGTAGAGTTAAGATTTAAAACATTTTCCAAGTTCCATGTGGAACTAGCAAACGAATAAGTAAAAGCGCGCGATTTGTTTCTCAATCTTTAGGATGGGGCCCACATTACATTTAAATGTAACTTTTTGCTACTTCTATTATTTCCCAAAGGTAGGCGATAGTAGAATGTCGTTTGAACCAAATTTTTCTCGAACATGCAAAATAGAGAGAGGCTGTTTTCTAACTACATAAAAAAAAATTAAACGTGAGATAATCTCACAATTTCTTCTGTCATAGATTATAAAAGCACATTTTCTGCTTTGAAAAAAAGCGGTTTTGAAAGTAAAGATGTAACTCTAGCATATTGGCATATTTTCATTCTATTTAACATGTTGTAGTCTTGGTTATACAAATTCGAATGGACAAATCTACGTTCACAACAGAGAAAATTAAATATATAATCATGTATATGTAGCAATAATCATTTTTTGGCGGAGGCTATTTTAAAACCTCCAGTATATGATTTGCGGTACACCTATATGTGAAGGAGATCCGAGTGGGCCATAGCCTTCCTCTTCACTTCGGCCGGCCGTCCCATGACTCGGCATCAATGCGCGATTACCGCGAGATGGTATCGCGGACCCCCCAGATGGAGGACGCGTCTGTCACTCGTTCGACTCAAATTATACAAGTACAATTAGTCTTCTTCATTGACACGCCCGTGCGTCCAACTCATCCCTATACTACTTCAATTTGCTTTTGAATCCGATTCTTTTTTCTTCTTTTGTTAATCTGCCTATACGTTCCTTTCTGGTGATAGATGCGTGTCTGCGAATATGGGAGTATAAGGCTGCATATTTGACAAAGAAAAGAAACTGAAATGTCAGAAGGAACATTTGTAAGAGAGTCTAACGATATGTATTTTTATAGAATTTCAACATCTTTCGTTATTGAAGAAAATCTGACATAGTTCTTAACTAATACCATACAAGAAGAATATTGCCGTGTGGCTTTCCGCTTAAGTTCTAAGTGTTTTATGGATGTTTTAAATAGACCTTATCTCGAACAATTTCCTCAAATTTAGTCGTTCGGAAACCTTTTTAGAAGATGATAACATATTAATCCATATGTACAGTAGATGGTGGATGATGTAAATCAATACTTGTAGGAAGCACTATTATAAAAAAAGGCTTTTAATAATTCCCATTTTCTTCATTGATTTTTGTTTAAATATTTAAAATCATCATTCCTTCGGTTACGCCGGTTGTATTGAGTAAAACTTTTATTTTATTACTCCTGTTTTAAAACTGTTTAGTTTTTCCATTTATATCACAGACCGTTTCTTTAATCTATAAATTAAGAACGTTTAATTCATCTAATTTTTTTTCCTTCTTCTTTTGTTCAATTTTAATTTTTGTAATTAATTGAGTTTACTTACTTAACAACTTTATGGAAAAACATCTTTATTTTATATCGTACACCCAACAGGTGCGAGTTTAACGTTTAAAAATTATACATACAAATGTAAACGACGATGGCAAATATTGGAAATATTTTTTTTTTATTTCATTTAGTTCTGTTTTTCCATGAATTTCGGTCTATTCTTAAAAATCTGATTGGTTCCTTAAACCCCCATATTGTGGAAGATATTTAAATTTTTTGTCACAAATACCAATTAAATATAAAATTAGCACAATAAGTAAGTTGCACTGCCTTTTCAGAAGACGACGAAATTAATCAGAGCATTTAAAAAAATTTTAAAAATGTTAATAAACAACAATTATTCAATTCAGTTTTTAAATCAGTTTATTAAAAAAGAATTTGTCAAATTTCAAATATGGGAAATGTTCTATAACAATATAAAGAGATAACAAGTATGTAACGATATTGAACAATTTTCAAAAGGATTACGCAAACTTTTAAAACAATATAAAATCATCACTGCACAGCAGAAGCAAGAAAAAGAAAAATCATGGCAAGAATTTGGTGAAAAAATGAAAAACGCTTATACAGATAACCAGAAACTATTCTTTGGGACCATGAAGAACATGAGAAAAAAGAGGACCGATACCACAATAAATATCAAATATAAAGAACGAAATGCTGAAAATGAAGGAGAGAAAGATAAAATCATGGAAAGATTGGGATAACTTAAAAAAACTAAAAAGACATAACTCCTGAAAAACATAGAAATCCCAGACTTTAATATGAAATAAAAAATACGCGAAAAGAAGAAATATGTACGTATGAAATACGAAAAGCGATTGGAAAACTGAAATTAGGAAAAACACCCGGCCGCAATAAAACAATGACATGATGAAAGCATTTCCAGATATCGCCATAGATGAACTCAGTAAACTTGAACGACAAAATGCAAAACAATGCACCAGAAGATTATCATCCCGTATCATTGCGGCTTTATACAAAAATGGGCATAGTAAAAACCAACCAAAACCAAAATTATAGAGGTATAACGTCTAAAACATACGGTAGAATATTAGATAGAAGACTAAGAACAAACTTAGATCAGACACTAGGAGAAATACAATTTGGATTTCAAAAAAATGGAAGGAGTAAATGATGCAACGTTCATAATAAGATAAATAGGAGAGAAGGCACTAACAGACAAGAAACATATATATCAATACTTTGTCGGCCTATAAAGAGCGTTTGATAAGATTAAAAGACATACGGAAAATATTAAGACAGAGAAGAATATCAGAAATATTAACAAGAGGTTTCTGCAGTTTTTAAAACAAAAAAAATTAAACAAAAAACATTACACCAGATCAAAATAAGAACAATCGAAACTGTTTGAAACAACCTTGGGTCCCAGGAAGAGGTGTATCCTAAGTCCTCTACTAATTACGTTAGTAATGGACGAGGCGATGAAAGAGGTCAAAATGGGAAATTAAACTATTTGAAGTAGGTTATTGGAAAGCGATGCAAAGGAGTAGTAACACCGATACTGACATATGAAGCGGAAGAAAATTTCAAAATAAGGCTTATAGTGGAAAAAATAGAAGCGCAATTGAGGTGGACACGTGAGAAGGATGTCGGAAGCCAGAGTAGCTAAACGGGTATTCGATGCTAAAGCAAGTAAAAGAAAAGTAAGTGGTCGACCATGTCGAAGTTTGTATGTATATTTTTCTGAAAAGTAAACAATTAAGTCTGAGTTATTATAATTCATTTATGTATATGAATGACTATGTCACTGTGCAAGAATTTATCTCCTTCTTCAGTGATATACACAAGTACGTTGCATATGGCTTTGTGTATTAAAGCCAAAATTAATAACCGGTAAATATCAGACGTGTTACCAAGCGATGTTTACACATCTACATTTATAAATCAATTCGACAAGTTTTTCGTTTCATATTTTCGCTGCCTAAGAAAAAATTGTACTCCATTATTCATTGAAATACGAATACAACGTGGCCGAAGCGGCTCGCGAAATATCTCAGAGCGGTATGCGCACAAAAAGGCAACCCTTGCCATACACACGCACGGTGTGAATAGATATGGCAGGCAGCTTTTCGTTTACGGTGTATATAGGTACAGCGATGAGCAAGTCACATGTCGAGAATTTGAAATCGAAAATAAAATCATTTCTATTAGCAAAATTTTATTTCTATTGGATGAAAGAATAACGAATAAAACTCGTCATAATACTAAATATAAAATTTTTATGATATTCTATTAATAATATTATATTAGGCCGATAGTTCAGGGGAAATTGAATAAAAATAAATTCAGAAGATATCTTACCCTAAGTTTAAAGCTTAAAACGTGTTAATAATATACTAAAAACGTATATTGTGATATTCTTTTCTCTTTTTAACCAGTTTCTTCTCTATTTTTCAATTCTTTGGCTTTCTTTGGTGAAACCGGTTATTTAAAATAAAACAAAGTTGCGTGTTACGTTTTGGAATCTTTTTATTCCCTTCTCAAATTATTTTTTTTTAATTTATTATTTTCTTCTTGCAGCAAAGTACACTTGATTAACTATTGTTTGACGTTTTCCTTCTACAGAATTTTTTTTTATACTATTGGACATCAAATATGGTATGCGTTTAAATTTACATTGAAAAGTATTTTAAAACAAAAAAAAATCTAAACAACGGGGACACAGGCATACTCAGAATTCGGCGTAATAATATAAAAGATGTTAATAGAAGAAGGAGGCGTATGATATTGATAATTGAAAAATTAAAAATTTATGAAATGGACAATATATCAATAAAATATACAAATCAAGTAAATTGGCACAAACAGCAGGTTCCTACTCTGCCTAATCTGCGTAGGTGTTTACTTAATTAACAACATTCCCATATAATTAACATATAAACTGCTATGACGTGTTGGTCCTATTTGCAGCTTTAAATATCAAAGTCGCAGCATTACAATCAGAAAGTTTTTTACTTGTAAGATATCTGAAAGTTTGAAATTTCCTTGGTGATACCGACATAATTAATTGTTTTGAAGAATTATCGTCCCAGTAAGGAATGGAACCTGATGTTGCTCGTTTGCCGGGTAGGTATTGAAAAGTGAACGTTTCTGGCCATCAAGTTCCACTTGGTGCTATGGTGGGCATGCCTGTCCGGCAAGTGGATCAGATTCGATTCTTTTCCGGGACTAGGTTCTTTTCAAAAATCACGTCTGAAACACAAAGAAAATTCTAGATTTTAATAATTCGCCGACGGAAGCCAAATTATAATAATACAGTTGTACCTCTTTCGTTTAAATTCAAAATGTCTTAAAAAAGTGTGTGCGAGTAACCTATGATATTTTGATTCCAGCTAAATGTGCTCGGAATGAGTGAAAGGACTTGGTTATTACTGTATCCGTATGTATGCGTACGCAGAGTGGTGTTGCGCACCGATAATAATTCATTAATACCCGGTATATGCACATATACGCACACTGCATGCTCTCGCCGCAGAAAAACCAGTAAATATGTCCGGGCTATTACCGCTATTAGTTATTTCCACACATCCTACACCTCGAGATTCGATCCGCTCCCTGTCCGCCGCACCGACCGCGGGCACGTGTATAACACATACCTGACCCTAGACCAGTGCAGCACCTCGGCAGATACCGATCTCTTATATTTCTTCGTCCTCCGCTGCTCGATCGTCTTAGCACCAGGGGCAGCACGGTGCTGTACCTACCTATCCCGCGATCTCTTTTTAGCCCCATTTAAATAGGTCGCGCTCTTCTTCGTCATCGTCCCCATCATCATCTTCGCGTCGCTGTGGTCCGACTAAACACCCTTGGCGCATTCACCTTTAACCGCCTCACACCTACGACATCAACGATGATTCTCGCCAACCATTGTCAAGTAAAAATGGTAGTCGAGTATGCTTCATTTATACGAACACGTTTACTTTTCGGTATATTGATGAGTGGCGACACCAGATCGAATTGCATCGCATTGAACGTGTTATTTCAAACATATTTTTATTATGCAATGCGGTCCTTTTCATGTTGAGCTGTTCAATATGTCAATCGTGTTTCTTATTTGGGTCATGTAAAGGACGCTGTTTACGGTTAAAATGTTTAGTTTATTCCCTTTTCCTTCTTATTTCATGTGGCTGAAATTTAAAGCACCGGTCTATTCGCCTAGTGATTATCGTCCGTGCAAGACTAACCACTAACTTTTGTTCAATTGGGCGTATTAAGGTGGTAAAAGCGTGCAATGTGCGAAAAGATGCTATACGACAGAAGACTTTCCAGTTATTTTTATTTATTTTAACTCGTTAATGTCTTGGGTCTAATTCCATTGTTATACAGCTGATGTAAAGGGATAGGTTATATTTGTGTGGAAAATCGACCTTAGTCATTGCGGAAATCTAGCAAGTGGTGCACGATGCCGCTACTATTGTTTCAAGATCTTTGGTTTTAATACAAGTTGAATGGATATTTCTAATAATCTGAGAAATACGTCACATTCAAGAATTGAAGAACAAATCTCCCGAACAAGATGAATACTTTAAGAATAAATGATTTAGAGGATATTAACAGCAATTTGCAAAAAATATTCGTAAAAATCGGACACATACGGAGGCACTTTTATATGGTAGTAAAAAAACATCCAAAAGGAAACTCTCAAAGTCGGCGCCAAATCAGAGCAAGTAATATAATTTTTAGAGCTTTTTCAAAACTAAATTTATTTAATTGAAAATTGAGGATTTGATCTTGATAGCTGGAATTGTCAACTTAGTTTGTCCGCTGTTTCTGTTCGGGCTTATTACGCTTGATCGTAATGAAATTATTAATTTTTAATATTGACAATATAAATGAAATTTATCTTACCAGCGAGGCTGTCGGACGGACGGGCGACTGGGTTGACAAAAGTGCCGAGCTGAGCTGAGCCAACTCGTTAATAATAATAATCGCGTAGAAGCATAAATGGATGAGAATATCTGATTAAAAAGATACCGAAATCACATCACTTGTCGAAATATTTGTAAACAACTTGGACAACTGCAATTACTACCTTCCACAAATATGCACTGATGAGCCATAATACAGGGCAACGGGCATCTGTAGGCTGAACGGGGTTAACGGGTCGAACAAACCACCCCGCTCTGTTCAGTAACTTAAGTGGATACTTAGGCAACATTTGATATTGCGTTTATACCGCAAAAACGTTAATATTCTGTATTTATGTACTTTCGACTTTAAAATACGTATGCAAGCAAGAGTGTCATTTATCACTATACTAAACAAAAGAAACGTCAGTAGGGGAATAGAAAAAACTTCGTCGGATCCTCGTCGTTAAAGAATCATAAAAGGAATCGTTTAATGCTGGCAGTAAATTATGAAAATGAATGAAACTATCGATCCGTTAAAGAGGCACTTCATTAATTCATTGATAGGAAACGATGGGGTATGCAAAAGACAAAAACACGAACCATCGTCTAGTCTCTCGCCGATGACACGGCCATTCGTCGTCTAGTATACAGACCTCTACAGCTATAACGTGCACAATACGGACGTAGATGCATACGTAGATGTAATGCATTCGATCGTGTAACTACAACAGTACACGAGCATGGGGAATAGTTCGACAAATAGAAGGAAACAATAACTCCGCGCACAACACAGTGCTGCGGTAAGTATTAATATTGGTTAGAGATTGTTAGTTATATACGCCATAATACCACATCACTCGTACAGACAGAAATTACATATGCACGCTTCATTAAATAAATGTCAATAAGGTTCGGGTTCTGAGTAATTTATTACGAGGACTCTCGTGGCGTGGATAAGAAGACGAAGAATAATAATAAGAATATACAAGAGAAGAATCGAAGAGGGGAAAGAGCGAAGCACATCAAGGTAAGAGCGAGTGAGAATAAATATTGCGATGTGCAGTGCCGTATAAAAATAGCGGCCCCGATTGTTAACCAAATTTGATATATCGCTTCACTCCATCTGGAATTTTTTTTTTTCAGTTTACAGAAATTGCAACAACATCTTTGGTAAATTTTTGAAAACTGATGGAGTCGCTGATACGACATTTCGCAAAATTCTACATAGTTAAAACAACAAAAAGCTAAACAGTTTCTTTAGCCTCTTGCCTCTTTGTAGATGCCCTCGAATCTAATATTAGTGTTAAAGTCGAAGGTCGTCCTTCTCTGGAATTGTCTTTCAACAATTCAAGGCGACATTTCATTACCGAAACAAACATCTTTCCATCGAAATAAAACTTCTTGCTATATGATTGTGAAACAATTGCATTTCAAACAGATGCGATTAGTAAGTGAGTTCTATTAAAGTGAGCTAAATAGTTAGCAGTTTCGCTTGCAAATCGCGTCGTTTTCGTGGATTCCGCCGATGTCTCGTTCTCACATAAGCCATCTTCAGGGCTCTACTGCACACTCAGTACCGCAGTACCGGCTCTAAAAATGTCCCATGAGAGCTGTGAAAGCCTACGTAACTGATTATAGATGGCGCTGTTTTCTTAAGAAATAGAGTTTTAGGAGTATTAACATTTGAAAACAGAAACTAATCTGGATCTTCCAATATAAACTCTATTTTTATGTTACGTTCAGGAGCCTGGGTTATTTACAAACTACCAACCTCAATTTCTACTTCGAAATAATAGTAGATTAAAAGGATGAACACTTTGACACAGTCAAACACGTGTTACCTGGACAAATATTCCACTAAAAGTAGAAATTAATTAACGTCCCCTCATTCGTTTATTTAATAATTAATAATTTTTTATATGTAAACTTTTACAAAGTATTTGACATGATATGATGTAACGAAGGAACTACTATTAACATCATTATTACAAAGAGATCAAAATTTTGGTATCGCATTCCTTCTGTCACTAGCCAGTACGTCGTATAAGAAATTCTAGCGTCTAGGGTTAATTACGAATGAAGAAGATTCCTTCTATATCTTTTATGGGTTTAATTTCTTGAAAACAATTTCATAATTTATCGCAAGATAGTGTCTTTTCATCGTCTGGCATTAAATTTTCTCTTCTATCCTACGGCAAAAGTGAATATCTAATTTTCAAATAACTCAAATAAGTTTACCAGAGATAACAGAATCAGAAGTACACGCTAAAAAATGTTGAGTTGGGAAACATTAATACAATCTTAATTTTCTTAGAATTTGCTTAAATATGAGTGCGTTACCGTCTACTGCTTTAAAAATGCTTGTTAAATACTTCAATAGAAAGCTAACAACGCTATTCAGTGCAGGAGCATTTAAATTCTAATTTATATTCACCATTTTCTATTAATTTTCATATTTAGGTTATTGATTTTTACTTGGATTTCAATATTTAAAGTAATATTTAATGATAATGTAGGATTTTGCAGCAATGCGGTAGCAGCTCCTATCTTGGGAGACATTAATCTTGTCAGGCACTTTACCACGTAGTGCAAGAAGAGGACGACGTCAAGAAAGGGGGACACCATCTCTCCGGCTTATGAATAGAAATCATTAAAGAGTGCACACCCTTGTTTATCGCCGGTCCATAGGTCTGTCTCTGAGGTTAGTTTTATAATTAATTGAATGCTGACTCACGGTTGATCTGGCCTAAAACACCATGGCCACCTCGATTGCTCTTGTCTATGAATAATGCGAGTTTTCTGTTACCTGTTAAGGAGGAGGTCTACTCCCTTAAAGCAATACCACTCCTCAAAGCGGATATCATCATGATTAGGACGAATATTATTATTATTGTTTCCCCCTTCACGTCGCCGTTCCTTTCTTTTATGCCTTACTTCGGTTTTTGATCGTGTTAATAATGATTGTTGTGTTTCGTGAAGAAATGTTATTTCAAAGAGAAAAGCTGAATGAGAGCTTTTTTATTGCGGTCAATGTCGTTAGGTACGTGGATCAAATTGTGTATGGTAACACTTCGTCATTGTGAATGTCATGAGAAGGTGGGATCGATGTTTTGTGCAAAAGTTATTAAGTAAAAGCAACATAACGAGAAACGTTAAAGGTTTTTAGTTTTACGTAATAATTAAACTAGAAAAATGTTTACTGTTGGCAGCTTTCCAGGAGAATGCTTTTAGAAGTTATTAACAATATTCAGTCATCAATTATTATTAATTATTAATTGTTTCGTAGTAGTATATGAATGAATATATCTTCGTGTAAGCCTATAGCTATGGGAAGACTATCTAAGAAATTGAAAACTAGGAAATTAGTTTTTAACACAGTACTGGAATCGCGTAATCATGGTACTGGCAAAATTATTCGTGATTACGCTGGAGGGCGAAAATGACAATGTAAATGTTCTCTTTAAAAGCAACTGCTACGGAATCAACAAATATTTATAAAGTGAACTTTTATAATAATTTATTTGGATAACTGCAGGTCTAAAAACGAAAAAAAATCTAAAATTAACATTGAGATGACCTCAGTTTCTGTACTCGTCCAGAAAAAAGAAAATATTGCCCGTCTCTCTTGCTGGGGTGGATGTTTTAACATAGTTAATACTGTAAAAGCTCATGTCCCAGGTAAACTTCAATAAGATTTGAAAATAATACATGTTCTTAATAATGAAGATTTTCGTACACAGTGTGGCACAATGTGGCCAGTAGGCGAAGCACTCCATGCCCTATGCGCTACATTACGTATATGTAAATAAGGGTAAGTCAACAAAATACACATACAATATACACAACAAACAACAAATATATTTCACAATAATTCTCCAAGTTACAGGCGCGCCTCAAATATAAATTTTTGAATAAAGTTACAGCTTCAGATGCAGCGCCCAAGTCCCTTAACAGTTTGCTGCAGTTTGCTGCACACCTGCCACTATTGGTGATTTTATTTGAAAGGAATGTAACGTGTCTTTCCAAGTTTACGACAGAGAAACTCAATTTGAGGTTTCCATGTCAAGATACAGTTTGCCGATGTTTTTGCAGTGAGTGATCATAGTGTTTGAGCATTTTTTTGTTGCGTTAAAATCCTTGCGGTCAAAATTGGTAAATAATAACTAATGAATAGTGAGGTGCAAAAATAAAACTAGTTTTCATGTACAGAAAGGTATAAAACTACAAAGCATTCAAATAAGGATTCAATCACTAATAAGTAGCATGCTACTAGAATATGAAAAAAAAATGCATAAACGAAACAAATGTTTAGTCAAGAACAACAAAGAAATAGAAAAAGGCTCGCTTAGGGAAACAGGACGGTGGGTGTCTTTTATAGAATCTCGAAATCGAAAAAGAAAACAGGAAAAAAAGGACAAAAGAATTGAGACCAAATTGGAATTTTGGAGAAGGAGAATTTCAAGAAGAAATTTTAAGGTAATTGGCGAATGGGGACGAAGAACTAACTAGGAATTAAAAGACCCGAATATTAAACAGCAATTTGTCTGAGTACGGAGGATATCTAATGAAGGTGTGTGTGAAAGAGGAAGAAAGCTCATAGGAAATAATTTAGCAGAATTAGCGCATCTTTGTACTCGAAGCTGTATTTTAACGCTATACAACTCTGCACCAATAAAACAAGTTGAAAATTCTAATCCATAATATAACAAATCCAAAATATGTTCAACTGTAAGGAGTGGAGAAATATAGTATTGTTATACTTCTAATTGTAATATGTTATTTTTTGAAATTCGATATCAAGTTCAACCGACAAAAATAATTAAAAAAACAGTATTACATTTACTTTTTGGAAAATGTAAAACGTAAAGTATTGTTATGCAACAGAGAAAAACATTACAATCAACTTAGTTGCACATTATTGGGTGGGGAATCTTGATAGAAGTAATAACATATTTTAAGCGTTTACACAATTTATAATTTCGCTTACACGCATTTTTAGCAGTATTTATGAAAACATACCTATAATAAGACCTTTTTTTTTCTTGTTTTATATTCCACCACTGACCTCGTGCAACGCGAAGGCAAAATATTACGTGTGCATCATTGGTAAGTACACCTATTACGGGAAAATTGCAAACCATTATTGCCCTCTAGGTACGAATTTAAATCTCAACTGACTCGTGTGATTTGCTTGCTAGGGTTTCGTATTCCACAGCGAGTCTGCCATTACTTATTGGTATGGAAGCTTTCCGATATAAAGTAGGAGATGTTGTAGCTGCGATCGGCCGAGATTTTCGTTTAACTCTTATTCTGCAGTAAAATTGAATTAGTTTTAATTTGGAATATAAATCACACGAAAACATGATTATAGTATGGAGATTTAGGTAGTTTTTATTAATAACTGTAATAAAAATCAACAGTCAAAAGTAAATAGAAATCCCGACATGAATTGATGGCCAAATTAGAGGACTACCTGAAACACATTTATTAGGCCATTCTTTTCGTGTCGTAAACAGAATGTAAATCGGCGTGTTTTATGAAATATTTTTAATAATTCCATTTCTTTTGATCTTAATCTTTCCGAGCAGGTAGATGGGCGCATAAAGAAGAAAGAAAAGCGATAGCGACAAACAAATAAACTTTGTAATGCAAAATATGCGCCCTTCATTATTCCTTGTCCGCATTAAAATGTATTTTGTTTTCAGAGACAAACAAGTGGACCTGACATTCAAGCCCAGCTTCAATGAGCGACGCTCATTGAGCGTTCTGTCAAAGCAAGTACCTGGGTACGTAGTTAGAGTGCTCTTGAGTTGTTCCCTCTCTTTTTTCTAGTGACTGCTAATTATGGTTAATTAATGATGCAAAAAGGTTGTTGATTTTGTAAGAGATATTCTCCAGAAAGGATCAAAGGTGACTAATTTGGCTAAAGTACAGTTCACATGCATTGATGCTGTAATATGAGGTTATTAAGTATTGATTTATTGTATGTAGAAGACATCTATGGAGATAAATTGCCTAAAACAAAAAGAATTCCACGAAAGGAAAGAACATAAACTATTAATAACACGAGTGGAATTAATTGAACTAACCTTCTACAAACTCAAGAGATTAAAGTTAAGAACCTAATTATATTTATTTAATTTAAATAAATCAACACAAATTTTCTGCTAAGAAACGGTGAAAGTTGGCTTTAGAGTGTCGAGATAGAGAGATAGATAAGAGACAGATAACTCTGTTTTTCGTAAAAGTAATCTTTGACAAGAGTCTAGTCAAGTTTTCAAACAGATACGTCAGTTAGTTTGTGAATTAGGATGTTGAGGATCTGTGGGATGTTCCCTTGTTTAATACCGAAAATGCCGGATCTAGACTTCCCAATCCGCCCAGCTGTTCTGTCGTGGCTTAGAGCCTTCATAGGAACCGAAGATGCTGGCGGTCTGTTCTAGCTACTCAAGTTAGCTTCTTGCGACAGCGTCACATGCATATCCACATGCGTACAGTTAGAGGAGGCTAGCAGAACAAATGAAGTGGCTGATAATGCCAGGAGAAGGTAGAAGGCTCTACAGCTGATGAAGGAGAAAAGAAGACAGAAAAAGCTAAGATTGGAAAGCTCCATTCCTGCAGGAAAGCACAAGAAGTAAAGGAATTCTGATAGTGGCCAAGCTTCAACTGGGATTACGATTCCACGGGAGCAAGTCGCTACAAGTCTTACCTTCAAAGACGCCTTTCAAGGGAAGTAAGTGGTGAACCTCTCAACGCACCAAATGAGGATCATTAAAGAGGCAATAGTCCTCAAGATTGTCAACACTAAAGAAGAGGCCGTGAAACCGAAATTTTTGGGCATTACTTTCAAGGGGTGGCTTGCGGTAAATTGTTATTAAACATTACTAGTTTTGCAATTTAACAGATTTCATAAGATCAATAATAACGGAGATAGCAATTGTTTTTCCGTTAATTCGGATATATAATAATTAAAAAAGATATATTTAAATTTAACGATTTCTTTATCATAATTGTTACGAGATCTGCACCATACATAAACCTTAACTCCGTAAGGTTCCCCTTAAACTGATAAATATTAACCTCTTTCATCGCATTAACCCGGCACACTAACACAGCCACGCGACGCATCTAAGCCATCACCGTATATACTCACACGTTCTCGTAAGGTCGTATATTCTCCGACCCGGTATTAGCGAAACATTCGCAGGATTATCCCGGGCGTTCCGCGCCATATTTATGAAAATGGAAAATCCGTGGGAATATAAAAAATAATGTTTTCTTGTTTTTGTCATAAACACTCGAGTTAAATTTGTGATAACGTTGGCGGGATGGCGCGGCGCGCGGGTTAGTAGGATATCGCGAAGATAACGTCCCCTGAGCTTGACAATCATTGAAATAAAGCCTCCGTTATCATCCTTTTAATGGCTACTTGGCATTAATGTGTAGAACGTCGCTTACTTACACGCCAAATTATGTCGTTTAATTCCTTCTTCTTTTTCTCCGGCCGTATAAGTATAGATATACGGGAAGTGCTGTTGAATTATTAAGCTATTGCTGCAAAGTGCCACTTAGATAAATCAACCGTGAGTAAAGTCAACTCAAGTCAAATTAGATCATAAAGAAGCACTTTGGATGAATCGAATTAAAATATTGGAATATTATTAAGCAACTGAAGCTACTATCAGATCCAGTTCAGAAAACAAGTGTTTAACCTTTTACAATTTAAGCATTGACTTATGGAAACTCTTCGGATGCAACATCTATACTTTTCGCAGTGAGCTCTCGCAGAACAAGCCGCCTATTAGTCCTCGTCTGCCATTCAAGTACATGTAAATCTGAACATGGGCAGAAAAGCTTTCCCGGTAGTGTTCTTGTATACATTGTACAATTTCTCTCATATTTCGGTGGTCACCAGATCTGGCTCCCAGGGATATTTTTCTGTTTACTAAGCTCGCAATTTTGCCTCAAGTATCTTGATTTTTATCGAACGAGGAATCCATTACATTGTCTCTGGGCTGGAGCCGTAATTTCACAGGACCGTGACATGGTTCCAACTCAGGTACCGGAGTGCATAGAAGTGTATAGCAAGTTCTGCTGTGAGGAATAAAATAAATTGATGCAAACTCTAAAAAGTAGATTGATACGGCGGTATACACCGCCTCCAAAGATAGAATGGTAGAGTGATTGCAAGCAGTGTGTGTTTGAGTTGACTGGGCGCAGGGATGGTAGCTGAAGATAAATGAATCCACGTGCGTCGTTGTCCGCTTCACCAGGAAGCGAACCCTATTGTCCGATAATATCTTTATTAATAATCTGGTGTGCCTCGGTAAAAGACCTCGACGTGACACTTGATCAGTGGCCAATTTGGAAAAACTACATCCCGAACAGATACGTTCTAGCGAGAAACTCCTTGGTGGCCTTACTGTCAAGGAGAGATCCGCTGAGCTCTTTAACAATGCTCTATATTCACATGAAGAGGATTAATGCTGTACAAAATAAAATGCTGAGATCTATGGCCACATCCCCTTGGTTTATGAGGAACGATCAACTTCAATAAGTCTTCAACATCCCAAGCGATTCACCACTCAGAGAGGTAGCTAAAGGGACATAGACGAGAGCCAGTATTTCCGACAATTCTGCCTGAGGCTCGACCTCCCACTAGAACCATGGTGGTTCGAATAGCTGATAAAGTTCCTTTGAATACCACCACGAATCCACTTTGCTGCTTTAGATATTTATTTTACAACCAGTACTTAATTATGCATTCCCAGTGATTGTGAAGTAGGTCTCGATTCAGCTCGGAAGAGAGAAGCTGAATCTCAGAGAAGAAGGAAAAAATTCTTTATTTCTGAGTCATGTCGAGAAAGTACAATAACTGTTACCGATATAGGCGCATGTGTTAATATTTAAGGACCCGAGGAATTACTCAGATACTTCTTAGTTCCAATTTGCAACGGTACAAGTATTTTGCTTGAAAACAATAAGTCTTGATTCGCTTCTTATTTCCTTTCGTAATGTATCAAAGTTTTGCGTAAATTTTGAAATAAAGAACTTTGTATGTACTTATATTAAGCAACTAACTGAGCAATATATTCTAAGTATAAATAGCTGTAACTTCCTTTAGTTATATGGCACTAAATCTAAAAGTTACTATAATTTGATAATGAGGTAAAGTAGATTCATAATTCCTATAATTATGTATGTATTTTATGCAGAATGTTACATTAATATATTACATCACTACCGATTGTTCTATTTATTCACAGTACAAACTAAACCCAACTTAGAATTTTCTATTATTAAGATAAGAGTGAGAGAGGAACTGTAGAGAGGAAGAGAGAGAGAACGCGACAAATTATCATTTGACATGAATCTTGAATAACGTTATACGTATCTCGTGGTATATCGTGCTGAAGGCAACAATAGATAATTGGTATTAATTGAAAGCGTTATTACAATCAGCGGAATTATGCGCACTGATTCAACTGACTGACTGCTGGGTTGTTAAATGTGATTAGGGTGACTCAAGTTTGATTGCGCTTAATTGTTAATTAGTTAAGTATAATCATCCGTAATTATTGTCTGCCTTTATTTGTTAGGTTGGGAATTAGCATGCAAGTTGTCATAATATACGCAGATATCTCTTTACGTACAGTCATGTTTGTTTCCTTAATTCGGAATATAAACATTAAGTTGGAATTCTTATCAGAATCAGAATTCACGATTAATACAAATTTCCATCATATAAAATAAGCTGGAAATAATTTCATTTCAATTCGAAGTATTGTATGTGACAAAAGAAATGTTGAATTATAATAATTTGACTGCATCTCAAATACCCTTCATTTTATTAATGTTCCATCATCTGCAAACTGGTGTGGTGTGGAGGGTGCCGACGCTTCTTTATTGTTGTTTGTCTTGTACTTTAACTTTAGTGCTTAACATTAAGTGCACGCGAATTTTCAGTTTAAAAATCTCTTCTATTAGCACGTCTGCGTAATTGTTCTTTCATGTATTCTTCAAACACATCAAATACTTGTTAAATTAAAGCTTGTGCATTACAGGCCTTATGAGTAAGAAATTTTCGACGAGCAATTAGTGGCTTTTTGAGGACAATGTAGATTTTACCCAATACATGCCGTCTTAATCCAATGGTTATGGCATCAAGATTTTTGCTATGTTTAAGATTATTAATAATGATAGCAAGGATTGTGGTGTAGTATGGTAAACAACACATAAATATCGGCAACCTCCGCACCACATAAGTTTAATTCATTATATTTCGACGACACGAATGGTCCTCATCATCAACCGGTATCATTCGGTTACCGGTTGATGATGAGCTGTTCTGTTGCTGTCAATTATGGGGAAGTAGACTCTTCTGTTTCTTCATGTTATAGATATACGCGTTTTAAATAATCACAATACCGCCAAATAAGAGGCAAGTTAAAAGGTCTGGGCGAAAACTTCATATCTTCATTATTAAAAAAATGCGCTGAATTCATTTTGGTGCTTGTTATCTGCTAAATGTGACTATTAGCAATGGTATTTTTCCATCATGTCTTAAAAAGGCATGCATAAAACTAATTTTCAAGAAAGGTGATCCTAATGTTTTCGAAAACTACCGTCCTGTAAGCATATTACCAGTTTTGTTGAAGATTTACGAATCAATTATAAACAGAAATTTACTGAATTGCTTTAATAAGTTTAATTTATCTAGTAAAATCCGACACGGACGTTTTACTTTTTTTTTTATTTAATTAATCATGCCGTTATATTTTGCAAATTATCTATTTATGGGATGAACGGTATTGCTAATCAATGGTTTAAATACTATTTGGGAAATCGTATACAAGACGTAGCTTTTAAAGGATTTGAATCGGATAATAGCAAGGTTCTGTCCTGGGACTTCTCCTATTCTTAATTTACATTAATGATCTTCCCGGTTCTGATGATAATGACGTCAATGTTATTCTTCCTTCTAGTAAATTAGACTAAAATAAACTTAGTTTTTAGTACGATATCAAATTGGAGATTTTTTAATAAATTAGTGGTAAATAGACGTAAAACCCAAACGATTTTATACTTGAATGGCTTTGGATTACATAACGTGAATTCTTCCAAAGTTTTGGGCGTCCTTATTGATGAAGAGCTAAAATGGGAAACGCATGCTAATGATCTAAGTAGAGCATTATCTAGCATTTGTTATGCAATGAGTAAATTTTTGAAAACTTACTATTATAGTTTTTTCCCCTCAAACGATATGTGAAATTATTTATTGGGGACTGGGCTTCAGTGCCTTTCGAATTTTCTTGTTGCAAAGAAACTTTTAGAGCAAATAATCTTCTTATGCTGTGGTACATTAGAAGAAGTTGTTTCTTTTGCCTCCAGGTACCGTAATAATTATTTCAACACAGATGTTTCTCACTCGTATGAAACGCGAAATAGAAACTATTTATTACCTCCATCAAACAAGCTTATTTCAAAGACAATTGTTTAATAAGCTTAGAGCAAACTTAAAAAATACAAATTCTCTAAAAAATCAACAAGGAAATACCTGTTTTCGCTTAATTGCTATCGAATTACTGATTTTATTGATTTATAATGTATTTGGGTATTCCCGCATACATTTTGTAGGCGTTTATATATGCTTGTTGACGTTTGCTTCTTATAGGTTTTGCTTACCTCATATATGGTATTGAAATGAAGATATATTATTAAGAAGGAAATTGGTAAAACCTTATGAGATAGGTCGTCTAGATTGTGCATAAATTGTGAGGAAAACAAGAAAACTGCTGGATAAACATATTCAGCTTCAACATCCAGAACAACCAGAACCAACGATCAGCAACGGAAGGAAGTGTTATTTGTGTCCGGGATCCTAGAATCGACATTTCAAACGAATGTGCGTGAATTTCTAAAATATGTTCGTTTGGAAAATGCTTGCGTAATGAATGCTACAATTTGTGAATTGGTGTACATAATGCACATAGAAAAGTTTCTATAAAGGAAATAGCTTAAAATTACAAATGTGTTGCTGGTAGTATTGAAAATAAATAGATTGGAAGAATATGCAACTATGCCCAAGTATATTATACTCTAGTGAATTTATCTTCAACAATTTTTGGATACCTCTGTTGCTTACATAAAACAAGGATCAGGTTGTACGTGTAACAATTATATCAATAATAGCAAAACTTACTATTTTATGTGGAAATGAAAAACATAATTTATTTTGTTTAAAACCAAGCATTCTTTCGTTCATTCATTGGATAGAATACATAAACGAAGCGCCACTCCCTCGTGGAATTTTATTCGTATTTATATTTTACGAGTATTTCTGTTTAATTGTATCCTTTCTTCGAATCGCCGTGTTCATCGTACTTCATTAATACAACATGTGAGGCGACGCACTATAATTTTTATTCAGCACGCTCAAAATACATACGCCGCCAGCATTATACACTTTCAATGGGTTCTCCTCCGTCGACGAAATTCCAACGAGGTACCAAAATATCACGAAATTGTTTTTATTATGTCAATAAGAGCAACAAAAAATTGAATAAAACAATAGGCACCCACTCATCGGCTGCGCACAGGTGCGCTCCGAGCGGCCCGTAGGTGTACTAAATAGTCTTGCTCGGATTCAAATCCGATATTTTTTATTTTGTCTTGATCCTCATTGTGTCAGGACATTAGCTCTAGATGGTATCAGTAACTTGTGGGTTTGATATTAATTTAATGCTTAGCCCGTGCGCTGGCTCTTAACAATTCAAGAAGAATTGTTGTTTTAAACAATATGCATTACGAGGAATGTCATTCCCGATGTTGTAAACGGTACTGCAACGTACACGTAACGGATTGAATTAATGAAATTATAACGTTGATCAATTATAGATAACTCGCTACATTCAAAAGTCAAACACTTATCTCCGCGGTATAATTCTGAACGTTTAATGAATAATAAGGTTGGGTTATTGAATACGCGGTATCAAACAATTACCTTGTTCTCCAACAATTGAATTTAATTTCACAGTCATTTGCTGTACACATACATACGTATATAAGTTGTAACAACTTTATATACCCACAGGCCAAGCTACATTCATAGAAACGTACTTTCCCAATTATAGTTTTTGGAACATGTTGCACAAAGGGTTTATAATATACAAGTAGAGATTTTTTTTTTGGGGAAAACGTTAACTCGTTACTGTACCATCAAGACCAAATAGCAATTACTGAACTGCGATGTTGGGGTTTTTAATCTGTGTTTAAAACTATACTAAAAATTTGAATCATAGATCTGGTAATCTGTCTAAATATTATTTCTCAAAACTTCCACTCGCATTTTCAAAAAAGCAATTATGAAGTAATGACGCGAACGTGAACAGTTGTCATCAAATATTTACGAGGGATACTTTTTAAATTTTTCTGAGGAAGGATGATGCGACGTCCATCGATGACAAACTGTTGTGCAGCAATCATTATTAACTGTTCTTCGATCCTCCGAAGCAAGGCTGTGTCACTAGCGTCTAAGTATAACCGTTTGGCTGTATCGAACCCCAACTGCCTAGAAAGTAGAGTAAAGGGTAAAAAATCCCCTTTCTTTCGTAAAGGAAGAGATATTTTGGTTTTCCAGAAGAGCCACGGACCAAAGGTACAGAGAATTAGGTGGTAGTGCACCATTGTTCTAACGTACAAAGGTATAAAGGTGCCCCACAAGACAAGGGCGTTAACCACGGCCTAAATAGTGATTCAAGTGAGTTGTTTAAGTGCATAAAATGAAGCTGGTCATTATCGCAACTGTTTCTTTTCAAACCTTCAGTTATACAAATATTCTTCTTATTTTTATCTTATCCATCGGGGGCCCCATTTTAAGTGATAAATCATACTTTTTATGTATTTCATATTTGTTGCTATTAATTGTAACGTCATTCGGATCGTTTCTTTTTTTATAATAAAACTTGTTATTTTTTAAATCAATTCTTTTATTTCTTAGTGCATAACTGCTCATTACTCGAGAACCACACAACCTGAGAGAGCCGCGTGCTATGAAATTATGAAAAGAAACATCTAAGTATGTACATTGCATGTACTGGTACGTGTATATGTGTCTATACCGCGTATACATACCTTTCCAAACCGTCAAACGGAACGTATCCGCATCACCGCATATCCTTTACCTACCTGCCTGAAAGTAAAACCATTTCCGCACGTACGAAATAGAAATATTACGCGATAATAGACGATCCCGCTTCTTTCCGTGCTCGACGGAAAAGCGGCAGAAGCGAGGGAAGAATCGCCTCGTGATGTGTGTATGGTGGCCTACGGACGAACGGACCGTAGAAACGAACGTACATACGAACGAGCCGATGAAACGAATGCTCGGGCATGCGGTGTGCGCTGGCAGGTCAAATTGAAAATTTCGAATTAAATATCCCATAATGCCTTTCAATATAATATTCGGGCCGATGCGTTATACGGTGACCGTTTGAAAATTGCAATTTCGTTTCAAGATCAAAGTTGTTTCCGCGCCAGCGAACTCTTTGTCCGCAACTTGACAGCTCGCGCGCCGCCCTACCCTTCGGCTAAAACGAAGACGGTCCTGCGGTGGCTGTAGCTGTGATGCAGCAGACATTCCAAGTGGCGCAGGCTACATGGCACTCGGCCGTAACAAATGTCGAAAGAAGAAAGTATTTAACGATTACTGGAATGCATGTATTGGTGATGGATGGATCATAACAAAGAAAAGGAAAACGATTTTTTTACTTGATTTTTAGATATAAATATTTAAACTTAATCTTTCGAAAGAATGATTGGATACTTTTTCTTTAGAAAAGATTTTTCTGTGTACGAATAAAGTTTACGACCTTCATTCATTGTAAAAGCATCTTCTAGATGTTTATGTTAAATTAACAGAATTTCCTGGTTATTCTGCTAGACTGTACAAGAAATAAGAAAGTATTTACAAGACGTCAATTAAATACTAATGCAATGCTGTATGGGGTTAGTCTTCTGGTGGTTTAGTAAAACATGTTGTTTTTCTTAGAAAAAATGATTGAAGTGATTGAAGTGGCACTGGATAAGTATATTTAGAGGTCAGTCCATTTAATTGAAATTAATCCATGGCTGTAAGAAGAAAACTGAAGTTATATGTACTAGCCTGGGTCATATTAAATGTGCCTGATTGCAAATTAAGCAAGAAGAAGTAACGATTTCCTTTAAAAATCATGACATTATGACAGTTTCAAACTTGAAAGAAAGCTTACTGAAGGAATATTGCTTGAAAATGTTGGAAACGCTCTACTGGATAATAATAAAACGACCTCTGAGTCAGACCTTAATAAAGCTTATACTTTTGAGTGTAACTGAAACAGATTTTTTGAAAATAATGTTGCATTCTTCCTACAACAGGTTTAACATTTACCTTAGCTGCGCTATTGTGGATAGGATTTCTTTTCAAATAAAGTCACTAAAGCTCGCTAGGGAACTTACACATTTCGAGGTCGCACCTAATTAATGATGACACTTCTCTGTGACGAAGGGCGGCAAACTCTAGCAGAATATTCTGGTTAGAACATAAATGCGTAATGTGAAGTCGATTATAAGAATTAAATTATTTGAAGAATGATAAAAAAGAAGGCATATAATATGTTGTTATTGGTAGAAAATAAACAAGTGCTATCGATAACAAATCAGCGGGGTGAGGACACGACAAATCGACGACACAAAAAATCCTATTTCATACGTCTAATCTAATAGGGATGTATGCTTTAAACTCGTGAAAATGCAAATATATGAATACTATTGAAGGAATTTATACTCAGTAGATTCATCGGCATGAAAAAGATGTAGTACGGGTCCGTTTCAATTAAATTCCCACAGCGCTTCACATCACCACTTCAAATATTTTAATTAGCACTGCTGATGAAGCTAACGTTGCGGTTGAAATAGACGATGGGAAACAAAATCCATTAACTCTAAGAATTAAATGTTAATTAAGAAGTAGGTGTTTATCAAATAAGCGAACAAAATATGGTGCAGGTAGGTATTTTTACTAATGGCTACAGTAACATTTTTAATTCTTAATACAAGCATGGAAAAGGTTTTAAAAGTTACATTGCCTTTTAGATCTCTTACACTGCCTTTTATTACAAATGATCATTGGAAATATGAGATATTAAAAGTTCCTCGAAGTAGATCCGAGTAGACAAATATTAATTTGAAATACCAGCACCTCGGTAACAAAGCAGTAGATCGTAATAACAAACCGGAGAGATAAGATAAACGCTGTTCAACGATGAGAAATACACAAAATTGCGCTTTATTTCGGCCAGTTAATTTTAACGTTTAGAGCCGCGCCGAGCGTATTAAGAGCAACGAGAGTTTAGAGTTTTAAAATGAGTGCACGCCGGGCGTGATATCGATCTAGAGAGCGGGGCTACGGCGAGACGCGCTCCCGATATTGCTAAATCTAATAACTCGAAGATACAAGTATAACTACTTTGCCAATTTTCTTAACTACCCTATTTTCTTAATATATATCTTTCATCTTGGTCCGATCAAATTCGTTCACGTACTCCGTCTCTCTCTCGGCGCTAATATCTTATACGTATAACATTCTTAATAAGTGAAGTTTTTCGCATTTCTCTTCGACTGATGCTGCTGTCGGCGCTATGGCGGTAGCGGTGGCGATGGTGGTAGCGGCGGAGGAAAGAGAAGCTGGTCGTCGTTGCTCGTCTTCTTACTATTTTCTTTCATTAGAGTTTCGTTGGGAAATACGAAAGTACCAACTTCGTTAAAACTAATTGCACTCGGGAAACTAATTCATTTCTGTTGGTGTAAGTACGCGATTGTATGAAGATTGCTTATCATGGTATTCATGAGAAAATGCGCAAATGCATTTTTACAACAATGAAATGTATATTAACGCTTTTTCGCTTGAAATCCTCATATCTATGAGATGCTATGAAGATGCTTATATAGAGATATGATAATTTAATGTCTTTGGAACAAACAATGTTATGTCTTCTTTAAATACATATAACATATACTTTTCATATTATCAATACCTTAAGATCCTATTAGAGTAGGGTGGGCCACTACGAAATGGAAAAGATTTTTTCATTACGGCAGTAAATTATAGAGCAAATGTACTGCTTTCCCATAATTGAGTACAAGTTAAGCTTTTTTTACAAGAAGAAGAAAAATCTGCCTAAAAACACCTCTCGAAGACAAAACCATTCGCTTTTATGATGAAGTTTGATACTTGAGCATCACGTTCGACAAAAAACTAAGATGGAACTTCCACATGTTCACCTTACAGAAGAGAGCCATTACGGCGTCACTAATATGCTGTAGGCTGTTT
The DNA here is from genome assembly GCA_902654985.2 of Oryctes borbonicus. Taxonomy (NCBI): domain Eukaryota; kingdom Metazoa; phylum Arthropoda; class Insecta; order Coleoptera; family Scarabaeidae; genus Oryctes; species Oryctes borbonicus. The sequence continues at coordinate 3,510,025 of LR736857.1, forward strand.
TGAAAGAACAGGGAACTTACGCCTCAAGTGACATACAGTAAAAATCAGGCTCATAATCACCTACGTCTCTTTGGATTAGTGGCCAAAAGAAACCCAGGAGATTGCGTAACAGCAGCTTCAACACATGTCCCAACATCACAGGTGTAATAGGTCCCATAGCAGCGCTAGAAGTGCAACTGGGATTACACCGCTTTGCATCCACATTCAGAAGCAGGCTGTATCGAATCTCCTCGCTCTTTGTAGAATGAAGGGATTACAACCTGAAGAATAAATAAAATAAAATGAAGGCAAAGCTGGTCAAAAAAAGAGTGAACATATACTGGCCCCTTTTGTGATCACCAAAAGAGCTACGTAAAACAAGGAATAAAGACATGGGGAAATGATCAATAGATTTGGGACTAGAAAGACAAAAATACTTATATCGTTCAGCAAAGAGGAAATTAAATCATTTCTTGTATCTATTGAACAGAAGAAGCTAGATCCTTACGTAGTGCTAATCTTTATTAAAACTCTCCAACTACCTTAACACACAAAGGCAGCTATGCTATGACCCGACAGTAATAATAATAACAATAAGAAATATTATCTTACCTTAACCTTCGATTTTTACTTGAGGGCCAAGAGCAGAATATCTACAAAAGAATGTCTGAAGACTATATTCTGTTATTGTATTTTTAATCCACTCAGTCATTAGAATGTGGAAAATCGGTAAACCATTAATATAAAATAACTTTTAAACTTGATCGTCTATCTCTCCAAAGATGCATCAATTACAAACGATTGCACCCTTTCTTCTCCAACGGTTCGATCGACTAAATGAAGCAAACGAGTTGAAAAAGGAGCGTCACCGCCACTACGAAATGACGCGCTGAAGAGAAATCATAGGAACCCATTACAGATCTGACCTTTCCCATTTATCGGACTACACCTTCATCATTTACATTCTTAATGATAATTAATTATCTTCTGCGGTTGGGAAGAGTGTTTGGGTCGCCGAACCTCCACGTTGACGGTCATTAATTCGTTATATGGACAATTGACAGCTGACGTCAAGAACTGCGATTGTTAATAATAAGTGTAACTATAGCGATGAAGAGGACGGTTGGTATTAACGTGTACTAGTTAATGTTACTGACCTCTATGTTGGACATATTGTTACACTAACGTTAAATAACAATAGATAAATTACTGCAAAGTGACGTTGATTACCTTTGCTCCAACGATTTAGCAATAAGTTGAGATTAATTGGTGCAGACGTAAAATTAATTTTTGAATATGTCATGCACTGGCTTCGCTTGTTTTTCCCTCTTGAAGTGATAAGTGAAGCACTTAATATTCAATTCTTGTAAACAGATACAAGATATAGAAGTATGTGACTCGAATAGATGAATGGTGAAGGTCAATGTCAATGTAAGCAGGAGAGTAGGGTCATCGTAGTAGAATTCTGTCGCTACTATGAAATGGGGACATGCATAAAATATGCACATAAGTTATGAGTATGCATATACTGATATTTTATGCAAATTAAAGTATTTTGCGCATTGTGATGTTTATTAAATTATTTAAAGTAAAGGGTGTGAGATTAGATTTAACTGGGTAACAAATTTATTTGAATGTACTTTTGAGTAGCAGATAAATAAGCAAAATAAATACTTTAAACAATAAGCTTCGCATGGGATTGGTATTCTTTTTGGCCTTTTACGTCCAACATTATTTAATTTAGTTTTCGATATATAATATTTTTAATAAAATGGTGGAATTATTGATATACGTTTTAATGCAATATATTACTTGATGTAATAGTTAGAGGCTGGTGGCAGTAATTTCTAAATAATTTCATCGTTTAGCAGAAATTGATGAAGGTATAGAATTAGTTAGAATTCTTAATATATTGGTGTAATATGAAATGAGAGCTTGTGAAAGATGTTAAAAAAATGGTGCTGTATACAATATAATCGCGTCTCCCTTGTTGTATTAATATTAAATAGGCATTGGCAGACGTTGTTCCTACCGCGTTTAAGAGAAGAAATTTCAACATTACATTATAAAAGGCAAGAATGTTACTTCCGCCATCTAAATAGAAGAAATCATTTCATCGTATCTGATTTTAATAATTATAAAAAGCACAAAAATAAAAAAAACAGACAATTTAAGTGAGCGATTGAAGACTTAAAAAAAATTAATGAAAAAGTTATATACTGTTGATGTGAGAAGGATCGTGGCTCACGAATTGTCGAAATTAAACATCGGAATCACGAGTATTAATTTAGGAATACTTCAGGGATCTATATTGGCCCCTCTGTTGTTCCTTGATAGTTACTGGCCGAGATTGTGATGAACTTTTGAGTAATTCGAAAACTGTCTTGCAGCGTCTGAAGAACTGGCTCTTAATTAACAAACTATTTCTTAATTCTGAAGAGACTAAACTACTGATATTCGGGGGAAAAAACAGCGACTTCATATTAAACATCAACAATAATACAACTCAAATCGTAAATGACTGCACATTGTTGGGTTTAACTGTAGGGACGAAATTGAATTGGGACTTGCATATTAATAATGTAACTTCTAAATTTAATAAAGCTGTAGATGTATTAAGAAAAATGAAAACTAAAGGTTATATCACAACTCTATAATTTGCTCCATTTGAACTATAACCTAGAAAAAGAAAGCAATTCGCAGTATCAATAGCTTTTAATTCATTTTAAACTTGTCGAAATTTCTTTATAGATTTTAATATGTCAACTGCATTTAATCTTTATATATTGAAATCAGCTTCGCATATACACTGCCGTTCAGAGAAGTTCGGTCGATTGGTAAAAAACATGAAAAGGTTACAGAAACAAACGAAACTAAAAACAAAATGCAATTTTATTGTATGTACAGGTAAAAAAGACAAAAATAAATAAATAAAAAGTTATTCTGGCCTAATATAACATACTGAACATTATTTTTTTTTTCATCGAAAAAACCTTTGCTGTTAATCACCGCTCGAACTATTCTAGGCATTCTTTCGATAAGTTTTGTTGAAACGGATTGTGGAATATTAATCCATTCATGTTGCGGAATATTCCGTAAATGTTCTTGTGAAGTTGGGCATACTTTTCGGATCCTCCTGTCCAGTTCATCCCACAACAACTCTATAGGGTTCAAATCTGGGCTTTGTGGGGGCCATGTCATTACTTTCAGGGCATGCTGTTCTTCTTGCTCCTTTAGATAGTTCTTACACACTAACGCAGTGTGTTTTGGGTCGTTGTCATGCATGAATGTAAAGTTACGGCCTATTGTACGCAATCCTGATGGCACTGCATGATTCTGGAGTATCGCAAAATAATTTTCCTTCCTCATTACACTCTGCACTCTGCATAAATCTCCCGTCCCAGCAAAGGAGAAACATCCCCACACTAACACAGAACTACGCTCTTGCTTCGCTGTAGGCACAATGCAGTTCGGGATCACTTTTCGGTTTTAGATCTTCGGACATAAACTCGTCGATTTTGCCCAAAAACCTCAAACTTTGACTCGTCACTCCAAAGCACGTGTTTCCAATCATCTAACGACCAATCTAGATGAGAACGGGCCTACTGTTCTGTACTGGGTCTTCGAATGGCAATGCGTCTATGAAGGTCCGCTTGTTGAAGTCGACGTTTTACCGTACTCGCCGAAACTTGTTCTTCACGGTCGCGATTGACTTCGGCTGCTATTTGTGGCGCTGTTAATTTTCCATTGCGTTTGCTTAATAATACAATTCTCAAATCTTCAGCTTTTGTTGTTTTCCTAGATGCTCCGGGACGAACACGATTTTCTATAGTTCCAGTTGTCCGATATCGCTTTATGATGTCATTTACTGTTGAACTTCTCATATTTATTTTTTCAGCAATTTGTCGCCCCCCGAATATCCTTCTTCAAACAGCGTAATAATGCGTGAAAATTTTTCTACACTGGTAGGCTTGCCACCTGCCATTTTGAAGTAAATTTTCTTAAAACATTCGCGCAAAAACGACAGATGCACACCAACACACGTTTAACAGTAAAATGAAGCAAATTTATATCTTTACGCCTGTGATAAATAAACAAGAATGATACTGCGGTATATTTCCTAAATGTATTGTTCGTTAATAATCCCCAAACGACCCGTTTAGAAAGATCGGCACTTCCGAGGAATTCTTGGAATGATAATAAAAGGGACTTTATTGTGGTTGTCGCAATATGTCTACTTTACATAATAATTTATGGCTTTAATCCCTTAGAAAAGAGTGTACGCTTAATATTTTTCTAATTTTATGTATTAATAATTGTATACAGTGTGATATAATAGATTTTTATTGTATGACCGAACTTTACTGAACGGCAGTGTACATAAATATCTTAGTAACTTTAGGGCTAATGCGGGGGCGCATAGTTATCACACTAAATATCCAAACTACGTTCGTGGCGATCTGGCCGGGATAGGGAAGTTTTGTAGGTCATCCTTCAGTGTGGGCATACAATGCACTGCCGACAGGAATATCAGAAGGTTCACCGGCGCAACTAAGATCTCGTTTGAGGGTATTTCTTAATTGCTATGCCTTCTATAATATCGATGAATACTCTACTAGCATGTTGAATAATACACTGAGAACAAAAATACAAAACTTTTTAATTTAATTATTCATTAATTTGGTATCACCTTTAAGAATTGCAAAGAAAGATTAAAAATGTGTTTCGAAGAACAAATCGATGAGTTACCGCAAAGCTTGTGTATATAACTTGGGATGTCATCGGTACCGGAAGAAGCTTTAGGCTTTAATTGTCTTATTGTTAAACATATTTCCTCATCACTTACTGCATTAACACTAACGCCTGCGAAAGTCTGCATGCCATAAATGGTTTTACAGAAAATGGTTCTGTCATAATTTTGATTAAAGTAAGATATACGAATAGTTCATAGAAATGTTGCACGTAGAAAATTGTTCATTTTTGATCCATGTGTCGCTATCAATGCATACTTTCCGCATTGATATACTAAATGCTATTAAAACTAATGTTATTTGTCTCTCCAGTATTTTAGAATAGAACAAAACAAGCACAAATGTATATTTCTCAAGTGTTTATATCTATTTATACCCTTCCAGGCCATATACATACACAAAGTGATTATTTTCTTTAAAAACAACTTCATCGCTTTGAAATTGTTCAATATCTACTCTTGAAAAATTATAACTGCCACTTTACTTATCTCTTACACGGCTTACGAACCTACTCCAAAGAAACCCACACTGAACGCTGCTATAAATGCGCACGGAAAAGAAAACGATACATTAAACGTCGTCCTGTGTCATGTGTCGTATGCATTTATACTCGCGGAACAATTTCATTATACATTCTATAAACAATAAATAACATCTATATAATCGATTTTTTTAGCTTTGGGGCTATTTAAAGCATGCTAGATACTAAGACTTGCACCTCCAGTACGGTAGTAGAAAATCCCCGCTGCGTCTAATCACGCTTCAACACGAATGTTTATAACCGGAAACCACTTTCTGAGGATAATTTATCGATATTTTTAACGCGGTCTTGTGTCAAACTACACCGAAGTGTTATAGAAAACGTTTTTATGGTCAGTTTCGGACCACCATCGGCGACAAATTAAAATAATACACATAAAGAGGAGTAACACGTCCCAAGTATGGATATGCGTTGGAAAGGAGGCGTAAAATAAATTTTTCCTGTAATAGAATATCTTTATTTTAATGGTGGCTGTAGTCCAAAAGTACCAAGCTTTATATCTAGAATTACAGGGATTGCTTCAATTTATTTTATACTGTGATCTTCTTACAATTTTTATCATGTTGCTTTTAATTAGATTAATAAGTGCAAGGACTGATAGTTAAATCATTTCCTCCTAGGAGAACTGTATTCCCAATTATCAATTGATAAATTGACTATTATTAGACTTTTTCTAGACGTTTGAATTTAAAGAGAATGCTGCATATGCATTTGAGATTATTTAGTTTAGATAGTTTTTAGATTTTAGAGTTTAATTTTATCGAGGACAGATCAACGGCCACCAACTTATATATAATTACGCATGAAGTCTTATGGCACTGTTGCACCTCACGTGCAAAGCTCCGAAGCTTTTGGCCATTTACCGTTGACTATGTATACTAAAATAAGCAAGGTCCGTTCTATAACAAAAAATGGAAGAATTGAAAATTTTCCAAAATCACCTCCAATTTCCGAATATACATACAATGGTTTTCCGATACCTTCCTCAAAGGATTCTGCCTCCTGCCACATATTCAGCGTCCTTTTCACTTCATCATCCGTATTGAAGTGCTTGCCGTCCAGGACGATCTCGAGATGTTGGGGGGAGCTATCAAGGCTTGGACTATATGGCGGATGATCGAACTTCTCCCAGCTAAAGGAAGTGGTCGGACACACTACGACACTAGCTGAGAGCATTCCGGGAAAATTGCTCTTGACAGCTTGACGTGGTCTCACAGTGCAAAGCTTTAACAATACGCGCAGCCGGGAGTCACGTAGCATGTTCAGGTTTCATCTCTTGTGCCGGTATGATCTAATAAGTCATCAGTACCAAGTCGAAAAGGTTAAAGCATTTGCATTAATCAGCAGCCTATCGAGAATACAACCTCTAGTACAGCTTCTCAGACTTTCAAATCTGTGACGATTTTGGTGTTAACTGCCTACACGAGATTGTAGTTTACAGATGGCCGATCAGACCGTATTCATTGTACGCTTCGTATATCTGGCGATGAATACCCGCAGCTTCCATGGTCCTTGGTATTTTACAATTGCTGGGTTGCTCAGTTTTTTTAAGCATCTTCATAAACTGACCCCGCTTAGAAAGTAATCCTTGTAATCATGACAGCGCTATTCCTACAATTAAACGTAAATAATAGTAAAAGCTAGAATAGTGTAACAGACGCAACTGCTTTTGTGGACACCGCTATTTCTTGTAGAAAATAGAAGTTACTTATATGTACGTTTGTAAGTACGTATCCGACGTAAGCACTTATGATAAATCAGCGTTGTGTACAATCTGATGACAGTGTGTAAGCATCGTGGTAGACAAACTGTTGGCGAATGCACGCGATGTGCTTTCTACGCTGGACCCTAATCGGGACCGGGGAATCAAATTATTCAGCTGGACTGTCGTCTGCATATGAATAATTTAAATAAAGCTTAATCACTCCCACACCTCGGACGATCGTGAGGTACCTGGTCGTGACACAAGTAGGCCCTGATTTCTTCTTCGTCTAGCGTTCCACTTCTCTTCGTTACATCCTTGCGCTTCTCCTATACACACCTTCTTTTATTATTAGAATCGTCCATCGCTGTTAACCGCGCGAGCGGTAGAGCGCACTCTAGATCTAGTTTATGGCGCAATTCGTAAAGATATAAGTCTATTTTTAGATACCTAACATCAATTAAACATGCTTAATCATAATTAAGGCCATTAAGCCTTTTAAAATTGCTAAAACTTAAGATCTACGTGTGCGTGTGACGTAATTCCATTACTTATAATGCGTTGGTTTGGTTTTGATGATAAGGAACTTAATGACCGAGTGCCATTACAAATAATGTTGCGTATCTCAAAGATGGATGCTATATTGAATCTAATGCAAGCCAGGAATAAATAATGAAGAATAATTATTGCTTTGGTTCGATAAGGCTTCTCCTCTGTCACGAAGGTTAAGATTAATACACTATTGATTGAAATTATCTGTATCATTTCGGACGCATTTTATAGGTAGCTTATCGCTATAGTTTTCATTGCATTAAATACTAAAGTGGATTATTCCCTTGAAAAAATATTTCCTTTTATCTGTATGATATTAAACTATGAATTAAAACACAGTTGTGAGATAAAAATTTAACCCAACCGGGCATATAAGTTATTTACTAGCCATAGCAACAGAAGCTTTTAGTGTTAAAAGATTGGCAAAGATCTGGTTAACATGTTATTCTAACCCAATATCCTACATAGTTTCATAAAGACAAGAGAATATATGTTTAAGTTACTTAGAAGCAACAAATTTTAAATAAATATGAATATAAAAATTAATAAAGGAAAATATGTGTGACGATAGGCGCGGTCCGTTTGGTGGGAAATGGACAGCGTCTTTTGGCCCTACTTGTGGCGGCTCTGGTTCGCGGCTCTCCCAACGATGGTGACCAGCTTCGCTTTATCCATTTAACTAACTCCCTCACTCCCCACGATTTAGGCTGTGATTAATGCCCTTTTATGGTGTAATACAACGGACAAAGAGTATAGATCTTCAACCGTCACTCTTCTGGGCACAATGGAACGCCAATTATCTCTCCTTCCACGGACAAGGAGGATTTGCTCTACTTTTCGAGCAGTTGGGGTTCTATACAGCTAACCCCAGATTTTGGTTAATAATTCATTTATTATTTATTAATTTGCAATTAATTTTAAAAGCTCCCAGAAGTCGCGTAATTATGCGAAACCATTAATTTCTTCTAAACTAAATTTCCTCGGACCAAGAAGACTTACGTGCAGTTGCGTAACAATAAATTGTGTGGCATCCCTCATAAGCAGAGCTTTTAAAAACATAAGATTTTAACGTTATATGTAATAAAAATGTCTTTGTTATGAGCTTTTAAGGAAATAGTAAATTGAGGGCTCCTTGTGTATCAGGGTTTTGTGCGTGTCACGGGACTGGATGACAGGTCCTTACTATGTTCAGGTTATTTTGAAGAATTAGACATGGATTGCTGCAAACATTAGAATCTCACAAGACAAGTAATGCGTTCTGGTAAGTCTAACCAAATAAATAATAGCGGGCCTGGATTAGACCTCTGAGAAACCTCAAACCCTCAACCTGTTCGCTGGAAAGAATTACTTAATTAAAATGACTGGATTAACGAATTGTTGAGGTCGCTATTTTTAAGTTTGATTTTATTTATACAATCCTTCAGATTTATTGTTACAAATTAGCATGGTAAGAACAGGAACAGAGCTTAAAGCTTATAATAGCCCGATTGTAAATGGAAAACAGACTCAGCAATCTCTATAATTTCATCTTAAAAACTGTTAATATTTGAGTAACAAGTCGTTCATTACATGAATACGTCATCGATCCATGAACATGTGCAATATAGATATTTTCCGTTCCATCAGAATTGCAAATGCGTACTGTTCGAATTAGCCCGGATCAGAGTTGTGTGCAATTTGAGCCTTATCGCTTTTTAATATCTGCCGGTTTCTCGTCGACGTCCGTATATTAACCCTCTGCGGTCGCTATTAAACTAATTTTAAAATCATAGCGTTCGCGGGGCAAATACAAGGCATTCGTCGACCGCGAAAATATCGACGTAATCACTACGTGCCCGGTTCCTACACGTTTAATTACAAGAAAACCGTATTTAGTGCGTCCATGTTAAATGCTCTACTTATCCTTTCGGGCGAATTTTTAACGTCGGACGCGGGGAAACGAAAATCGCGCTGATTATAAGGTATGCTTTTATGTAATATAGGGCATTATTTATTATTATATATTTAAGGGACTTTGTTATAGACGATAATTATACGCATCTGTAGGATGTTCGTATGGTTGCAAAGACGTTAAAACAAAAAGAATTTGGTGTGGTATTAACGTATACGATGGTGTATATCGAAAGACATGGTTTTTTTTTTTGCAAGGAGAATTTGTACAAATGTGTGAATCTTCGAATCTCATTAATTATAACGACCCGCATATATTCAATAATGAATTTTGAAATGCCATTACTATTATAAGGTGTATTTATTTTATTAATATATTTTGGCTTTTGTTGTCAAATTATGAAAATTCGTAATTTCCTTGGTATTTCGGACGTGATTAAATATCTGGAAAAATGTCGCCACGCTTGCCGGACGGTTGTGCTAACCACGGAGACTTTGATGTCAGGAACGTCCATTTTTTAATACCTGGTTGTTGGGTTAAATGAAACTCCAATTTTCCTAAGGCAATCTGGAAATCTCAGTAATCCTTGTACAGAACGTAGTGCCAAGAGAGGCAGATGCACTCATCTCGCAAAAAAAATTATTTTCTCTACTATGGAAAAAGCTAGAAAAACTTTTGCTAAGAAAAAGTCAGTTTCTAAAGCTATTGTAAAATTAAAACTGCAAAAAAAATATTTTTGGTAAAAAAAATTCAGAATGTTGGATACGGCAGCACATGTGGTTGTTAGCCTATGTTAACCCTTGCAAATTATCGGAAGTTATTACTGCAGATATACCATCTGTATATTGACAGATACACAATGCGTCAATCTTTTGGGACAAATCGTTAGCATACATTATAAATAACAACGGGCCCAAAATAGTGCTTTGAGGAATACCCAATGTTACAGTTACTGATGTAGAAAAGCCCGTAACACTGCCGCATGTCAATCCTACAACCTGTACTCGATTGCTAATATATGACTTTACCCAGTCACAAGCTTTACCTCTGGCACGACAGTTGTGCAGCTGGCATGGTCAACCGAATCGAAAACATGAGACAAATCAAACATCATTGCCCTTACCGCATACTTCTTATCAAGCTCATTATTTTTGAACAAACTCTCAACCCTCGTTTAGATAATTGGACAGTCGCGAATAAAATGTTTTTTCAAGGATTTCAGGGAAGGCATGTAATATTGATACGGGTCTATAATAACGGCAGTTAAACAAGTAGAAGCTTCAAATATTTCAGACTAGCCTCTTATATTAAATTCATTTCCTAGAGAGATTTCGGTATATTTACAATGCAAGAATCTATGAACAAACATGTACAACGTGTATTTTACTTTAGCAAACTACTCACTTTAAGCTCAACTTAAACTATCATTACAACATAATGATATCGCATGCAATGATGAATTACTCGATGCAATGATGGTGCAGTAAACCACTACAAATGAACGAAACATCCATTCCATACATTACTAAAAGTACTGTGTTTAGCTCATTATTTCCATTATCAAATACTGCATGAGCATTCGATGCGCACACACAGACGTGTATACGCATAATTTAGTTTTGTTGTTCGTTCGTATTTTTCCATTTTTTCCTTTCGCATTATCTCGCGAATAATTGGGATATAACAGATTATGTTAACCAGTGAATGAGATAATTACTCGCCTTATTACTGCTACTGTGTATTGTTTTATTATTGCGGCGATAATAGACCTGTCTTATTACGAGGATAATTTTAAACTCCTTTATCAGAAGATTACCCGAAATTATTAATGCACATTTTGCTATTCGTTCAGCTAATAGGACGGTTATTACTATTCTGTATGTGATTTGAATTAATGTAGTTTGTTTGAAATCACAACAAATTTGGTATAAAATTATTTAATTAAAATATTTATTAGAGTCAATTATTTCATTTCAACTAGTGACATCTTGCAGAATTTCATAGTTGGCCGCAACTTTTCTTGATTACAATTAAATCGAACACCGGCGGAATATAATTTACAAATAAACGAATAACGGACCTCCTACCTATACCAAGCAAATTCATTAACACGAACTCGTATCCATTCATATTAATAACATCTCTCGTTATAAAGCGGATTCCGCAACCTTCGCGCTTTTAGTATGCATATGTACATATTTTCGTGTGCGCGTAATAAATAAAATTATACACTCGTATTTGCATGATACCCGCGCAGAACGAAATTAGCATAAAATGTTAAAATATGATTTTATATTTACGAACTTAAAAGCTAAGTACATCAAATGAATTTTCCTTATTTCCGCGACCGCAATAAACGTCCGCCTCTTCAGCCTTTCAAGAGCCAGGACACCATCAACTCCGGTACGGGCACACACACGGTAAACGTACGGTTATAATTGTTCATTATTTCACCGACATCCTCTACTGAATTGGTCGGTCACAAGATTACAGACGAACGCATACATAGGCGAGGGTAGAGGAGAAAGAATACCCATACAAAGGTACAATTGCGTCGTCCATTTGCATTTATATTCTATTCAAGTGCACGGAGCTGATAAACATCGCTAAAAGAGACAGTACGCGCATCAAGAATTAACAAACTCCACATAGCCTTTACTCCTAACCACCATCTGGGAGAGAGCTCTCTGTTGGGGCCTTTTCGAGTTGGCGCTCGATAGAAATAAGGTACGGAATGGTCTAAACCAGATTTGAATAGATGTTACTTGTTTTATGGCTGAACACGTGTTCTGGTACAGTTTTAATATTATGACTCGTTACGTTTTCGTATGTATTATGGTCACTGACAGGCTAGTCCGGCAAAGAGAGGAGGAATGTTAAACTCATTTCTCTTGATTTTAATTGTATGCAAACGAGCTGCATCTGGCAAAAGTTCTACGAAAGTAATTGCTTCTAAATGCCTATAAATAATTTTTATTTCAAGTGCTCTGGGTTGATACTGTTAGCACCAGATGAATTATAACTTACTCAAGGAACGGTTTTCTGTTATTTTTGGATTTCTGGCAAGCGTCAGCACCAATTTCCAAGCAAGTGTTCTAAATAAATTGATTTATTAAGTACAAAATGTATTGAAGATACCAGGTGGATACTAAAAATAAAAATTTTGTTTTAAAGTAATTGGTCAAGTTAAACCAAATAATAATAGTTTCAATAAAACTTTGACATTATTGTTTACAGTTACGTTATTCAGACGAGAGCAGTTTATTTTCTATATTACGGAGTCTTATTTAAAGTCAAAAGAAGATGGTGGCGTAATTTCTTCCCGGAATCAAAACAGAAAAGTTTTCCTTCCAAACTTTGATACCTAAAACTTAAGAAATAACAATGCCGTAAAAACAAGGGAAGAACATTACAGTTGACTTGTAATTTGTACTTGTTGGAGACAGAATAATATTGAAATAGTATCTGGAAGCATTTTATTGGCATATTTTCAAACAAAGAAACAAAACAAGCAAATCTTCTACTTTATGGTCAATGTTACGCTCATGATTTAATATTTCAAGAATGTGGATACCCCAAAATACTCTAAACCATAAGCATTTTTAAAATGTTGATCGGTAGCTTACGAGCCGAAAAAATCAGGTGGAATAAATTAATGAATCTAGAGAGAGTTGATAACACAATGTACCTCGTATTAAAGGTATGGAGTATATTCATGCTTTAAATTTCGTACAATTTTACCTAAAACTCTACCTAAAAGAGAGAATAATATTCCAACGTTTTTCCAATCACAACTAGTACATGGATTGGTTCAGTAAAAAGTATGCTAATTTGCGAACAAAATATATTATTCATCAACGTTTCTTTCTTACTCATCGCGATAGTTACTACATATCTGCTCTCGTAAGAATTAACACAATCGGAAAATTGTCTAAAGTGAATGCAACTTTTTTTCAAACTATCAAATTCCAAGCTATGTAGTGGGGATTGTTTTAGACGCTCCATTGTTTGGTATTTAGCCAATACAGGTTTGACCACGATAAAGCACCATGGTTGGTGGAAGTCATCTGCTGCAGTCGCGGGTTACACTGGTGCCACCTCGAGAAGGAAGAAAACCGAAGTTGCACTAGTGTTTACTACTAATTATTTACTTCTGCAATTCTGTTTCATCTTTTGCATAGGGCTGTTTATCCAAGAATGGGAATCTTGTTTTAATTTCATACATACAGATTTGATTAATCTTTTATTGTTTTAAATTGCCTGGAATTTTAATGACTTGTACTATTAATTTTTTGTTTTTCAAAAAACAAAGTCCGTTAGAATCGACTTATGGGAGATAATCAAAATTAAAACTTGTTTTCAAGATTTCATTTTGTAAGAACGCATTTTGTTGAAAACAAAATTCGTCATATCGCTTCGATCATCAAAAAGCCAACCCTTTAAATATGGAAGTTTTTGGATTGGTATCCCTGGAGACGGGTAAATAAACAGATATAAAAAGTTTTTTTTTTTAAACAAGTGGTTCGAAATTGAATTAGAAGCGAGCAATTATAAAATAACTAACATCGAAATAGTTTTAAAAGTATTTGAAAACAAAGACGAAATTGAATCGAAGAACATCAAAAAACAGGTGTCATAGAGAACACAACACATACTTGGAAATAAAAAGGACCTGTAATTTTTATAGTTCCATATTTGTATTCAAACTTGTAACATCCCACACATGAGCGGAAACAAGAGTAAAGAAAACGCATCTTCTACTTAAGGAAGTATTTATCTTGGATACAAAATTCAAGAATGTGCATACGAAAGGATGTTTCGTTAACAGCCACACGAATGAGCAAAAATGTTTGTGTTTATAATATATATATATATAAATAAATAAATATATAAATGGACTGTGGTGGCAAGGAAATTAAAAACGAAAGAAACTATAGAAAGAGTTAATCAAAATCCAAACATCACTAGACTTCAGTTAGATTTGTTCAATTCTTTTTTCGGATATGAAAAACAAGATGCTTAAAATTTGGCAAAGGTGGTGAATATGCTCCGTTAGATTTAAACATTCTGATCTTTACCTCCAAAATCTAATAAAAACGTAAACTAAAAATCTTAATTTCAAGAGTTTCCTTGAAAGTAAAGGTAATTGGGTAGAGCATCGGATCTTATACTTGAGATTGTGTTCTATTTTTGTAGTTACTAGGTCCAAATTTGTACAATAAAATCGTAAGCTTATTACCGTTTATAGCTTTAAATTAAGATAGACGCATTGCTTAATAGAAGTCACCTTCATAGAACTGGCATTCCCGGAATTCTCCAATGTGTGGAGGTAAATAAGAAATCGGTGTGATTGATCATAAATTCTGCTTATCTTCTAATTCTTATCTTCTACTAGTTAATTTAATTTACGAAACCAATGTGCAAATTTAACTAGTTCCTAAAATTATATTGCTTTTGGAATTGAAAAGATGGAAGCAATTAAAATAAAACCAAGAAGCAATCGCATGATAGACTTATGTACACGGGCTGATTAATTTTCGATACCCACCATGCAGATCTCGCTTATTATTTGAGATAGATGCTAGGTTCAAATTTGGTAAAGTGTGTTATGAATCCAAAGAGAAAAATCGACCTGTGAAAATTGGTATTCGAGATTAAAAAAAAACAAACAAAAAAAAACAAGACAAGACAAGACAAAAAAAAAACATGGTATCTTCTTTTACCGCCAGTACCGTTATTTGGCTTTGCAGAAAATACCTCCGATGCTTTATCTAATGGTGTGTCCGAAATTTTTCTACGACGTTTCAGTTCTTTCTGACTACAAAGGTGCTGGAGGTAAAAGAAGAAAATGAGCATTACTCGTTCTTTGTTTTTTGTCATCTTCATTTCCTCTTCGAATTCATGATAAATACAAAATTTAGCAAGTTTGTTAAATTTAAGCTTGTCCTAGGTCCCCATGGTGAGGTTGGAAAATGAGTGTCTCTGTATATATAGGTTCGCCGGCTCCTTTGATAGTATTATTTGCCATTTGGCGTTAAAATGAAGTAAAATATAGTGTGGGTGGCAACTACATGTAGAATTGCATTGAAAAAGGTATTGAACATTTCACGGCCAATTTCGCAAATCGTCCAAGAGTTGGACCTATTCATTGCAAATCATACAGATATAAAATACAAGCGTTCCAACCACCCGTTGTTGGGTGTCGGCCAACAGCTTCGCGGCAACTTGAACTTTCTTAATTTACATGAATTATTGTAAATTATTACCGTATGTAAATAATATTTTTACTAACGTCATGACAATGCACACGGCTTGTTCAAACGGTGTTAACTGATATTCTCTATTGTTCGGACAAGGTGATAAATAAATTAACCTACTCTAAACTCTTCGTTTTGGTCTGGAATCTGGAACATAAATTTCATTAAGTGCGTTACTGGTATGGTAGCTTAAGTTACAACTGACCAAACGTTTACTCGACCGTATCCTACGCCGAAGCGACCGCGAGACACATTGAGGGATTAACTGCACGCTTTATTTCTGCAAATTTATTTTATTTGAGGCCAGAGATCTGATAAAGAAACACAGTATTGATCTGAATTGTGTATCGATGTTTTATTATGCACATTGTTGTGTTGAGTTCCATTATTTATATTATTGTTTTAGAGTCCGGAGCCTTACGTTATTTATTGGCTCGACGATGGATTCTTGCTGATTTCGGAATTTCTGTTATTCGTTTTTTTTTTAAGTGCTTCGCCTTCTTCTACCGTCCTTCTTCTGTTTTATTTCTGTTGCATGTCGTTTCAATAATCGAATCTATGAATGTTAGCAAGTATACATATATCCAACGATACACAGTATTAAGATCTTTGCTTTTTTAGTGTGTAGCAGCCTTGTTTTAAACACAATTTCTTAATTCTGAACAAATTACGTGTGCATTTCTATTGACTTACAACAATACGTCTAATTTTGGTCCTTATTAGTTGGAGAGTTAAGGACTGAACAATGGTCGGATGAGATATAAGGCCAAAGGATTTAATATATTTCATACGCTTCCATAAATTTTGAAAGGAGCCAATTAAACGTTTTTAACTAAAGCCTCGTATTTACGTTATGTGCTTGTCGACAGTTTTTCCTTGAATAAATATATGTGTCAGTAATAAAACATGATTTTTGTGAGTTGAAAATCTTGAATTGCAATTTAAATGAAGAAGAAGCGTTCTCACAAAACAAAGAATTATTGTTTATATCTTATATAAAGGAATTACCAGCACTTTATCTTCCGACTTCTTCTTGAAGCTCTTCTTCTCAATAGCAGATTAATACTTACCTGCCTAGGGAAATATGCGACAGATGGAAAACTCATTTTCTCGCAGCCTAACTCCTTTCGAAGTTAATTGCAGTTTAATTATTTGCAACACATCTGTTACATTTCAAACAAGAGTATGTCTGTTCCTTTGTCGTACGACTCATGTTCTCACCCGCTCGAAAAGCGTTTTAATTAGGACGTTATATTCATGCACACGAATATCGGTCAAGTGTTGCTCGAGGGTTCTGTATGTGCAAACGACTTGGGGTACGAAATTGAATTTAAGACATCCATGCTCCGTGAATGTACGCGTAAATGGTCGACAAGCTTGTGACGTGCTCAATATGGTCGTCAATATTTTCGAGATATGAGTGTTTCGTTAGTTTGAAGAGCAGAATTTTTACAATACATTTTAAATAGTACTTCTGCATGTTTGAATGTGTATTTGTTGTTAATGACAACTCATGGTGAAATTGTGTAATTGTAGAATTCTAAACATAATCAACGGAATTGTTTAATAAAGCTAAATTGATAAATAGATCAAAAAAAAATTATTTATTTTCTATTTTTTAATAAGGAAGAGACTGGAAGGAACAATTACATTCATCTAAATCAAGCACCATTCATCGTTGCTTGCATTTTGTGCATATAATAATATGTACTTCCAAACTTTGTTTGAATTTCACACAGGTTAAAGATTTCAAAACAAATTACTTCTATTCTTTGATTAGTTTATTGATTTCACCGTAAATAATTTCAGACTTTTTATGCGCAACGGGGTAAAGTATTGTTTCCAGATCTTTGTAGGGAGAAAAAGCTGACGGGTAGATACGTATATCAAGCAGACAAAAAATCCTGTTTAACCTCACAAAAGACCAGAATAATTACTCATCGCATTAAAGAGAGTAACAGATGCGTTTCGAAGGATGTAAAGGCGAATCATTAAGAGAGAAGGGTTCCTCCTCTTCCTCCTCCCCTCTTCCTGTTCACGTATGTACACATTTTTTTGTTTTTATTTGTTCTGGCTGCTATAACGCTGCGGGTGCTACTGCGACACGTATTCGTAAAAAAACGCTTAATACATTAATTGCGTTTTGGGGTGCAACAACGCGTACAATAATCTGGGGGCGACGGTTTTTTGTGACGTTTTACCGGAGCTGCTTTTTTCTTCTTCGTTTCGCTGATACTGGTGGCTTGTTATTGTTTGGATCTACTAATCGGTTTCCCTTCTTTGTTATTTTAGGTTTTTTTTCTTTGCTGGTGGAGGTAGTATTAATGAAAAATACAATAAAAAATTGTAATATTGATTAATTCAGAGCTTATTTCTTGTTGAATTATGTAGAGTAAAAAAAAGCTATCGTCAAGGTTGCTTTTTCAGTATGATTTGAAAATGTTGACAGTTGCATTTATAACACTGTACCAAGACCGTACGTCTGATTAAGATTGTCGATAATTTTTTTTTACTAAAAGGAGGAATAGTTTGCTAAACCTAGCAACAATAAAATCTGCGACTTGGGCAACTAAATACGTAAAATCATCATATGACATCATTCCGATTTCTGTAATCTACCATTACAATATTAAATTCTGAACATTTACCAGTTATCGTTTAAATGGGACTGCTTTTAAAATAAAATCAACGAACTATAAAAATGAATCACCCTAAAAGAAAAAAAAACGAAATATATAAAGATTACATACATCTTCTCGAACTACATTGGTTTCTGTCGTAATCAGCTAGCGGGCATAATAATGTCTCGATATACGTGTTCACATTGCAGGTTATTGAGTTATATTTTCCAGTTGATTGCCTGCATTTAACAGAAAAGTAATTTTTATTTTATTCCCCATAACAATTCCGCCATTTAATTTGTTCGTATGTTCGGCCGATAACCAAATATGTTAAAGGCATACGAATGCGCGAGTGTGTGAAGGTTCGGTATTTACCTGTATATGGTGGTGTATGTTACATGAGACCGTCTGGTTTTATTTACAACCTCGACGGAAAGTGATAATGTAATCTAATTAAAAAAAAGGACCCATTCGACAGGACGGCTAATTGCCATCGCTTGTATTGGGTTGTAATACTATGTTTTGGTTGAGTTATCTGCGCGTGGAAGTATAGATGGTCCTGTTCTGTCGAACCTCTCGGAATACATAACATTGCACTCGTCTATCGACGATTTTCCCCTTTTTCTTTCCTTTTTAGGCTTCGACTGAGGCGTAAATTATATGCAATTGATTCAATGAATTTCGCTGTGTTTCGTGATATATTGGATATAAGCATATCCAGATGAATGTGAGATTGACATGTTAAAAGAAATACGTGGGGGTCGTTTAAGATAATATACTTTCATCGATTATTTTCTAAAACTCATTTGGATAACCATCAGAATAAATTTTGACCATATGGTCAAAAATAGGTATATTTACACAAGGACTGGAAATATCCATTTAGTATTCATTTATTTCCATTATTAGCACCTCCATTTAGTTTTGTGCTTTCTGTTTATTAAAGTTATATTTTAAGTATTTTTTGCTTGGACTAGATAATGAGAAAAAAAGATGAATTTATTGTTTTTGCTGCTTTATGTCTTTAACAACAAGGTTAATCTGAAATGTTTCAAACCTCAGTATGAAGGTGTGGTGGCATGCGTTGAAAGACGCTTTTCAAAATTTCAGCCACGTTCAACGTTCATTTGCTGTTCGTGTCAGTGTTTCTGTGAAAATAAAAAATCGAATAATGAGTCATAATTAAATTCTTACATTTGAAATGCAATAAATGCTTACGTAAGTTAAAAGCTAAGATGCACACTATTTATAGGGACCTTGCACCATCCTTTACCACAGTGAAATTTTGGCCAGCTAAATTTAATTACGGCCGATTGATGAAGGGCCGCCCAAAACTGTAGCCGCTACCGATAACACCGGAATGGTTTATCAAATTTCGTTAGACGGCCGTCGAATTAAGGTAACATAGGCTATTTATTATGAGCATCTCAAAACAACGTTTTTGTCGTTTATCGACTGAAGATTTGAGCGTAAAAAGCGAACCGTGGGTTGTGTGCCGCGCTTGCTCACTCAGGACCATTATCGCATTCCAGTGCACCAACCAAACCAAGCGGAGCCGGTGAAACATAAGAAAGACAGAAGTTATATATGTCAAATAAATACATTTTCGTATTTGTACATTAGTGAGTGAAAGAAAACACTTTTGTGAAGTTATGGAGCAAAATCCTAATTTTGCACAAACCTTGCTTTCTGTGACGAGGCAACATTTTGTTTAAATAGCACCGTTCACCGCCTTTATTGTCGCTATTGGTCCCAAAGTAAACATTCAGTACAGGAAGCCCACATATAACACTGTCAAAAATTAAATGTTTGGGCAGAAACAGGATTATTGGACCGTATTTTTTGAATGGTAACTTAATTTGGTGAAAGCGATTTGAACCTTTTAAATATGCAAATTATCTCTATCTTAATGGAAGAAGGATAGTTACCTGGACCGGCCTCCACCTCATTATGCATTAGAAGTACGATAACTCGTAGATGCCCTCAAAAATAAATTGAACGAAGGGATTTGAGACAATTTAAACTACTATTTAAAATCAAAAGCTTATTGCGAGCCTCTTACTACTTTAGATCATTTGAGGGCTAGAATCGTAGAAGAAGCGTATTACTTCAGGTACTAGGTATTTTAAAGTACATTGAAGTAACCCATTATAGCTTAACGTGCGGCGTCGTAAATGCAATATTAAATGGTAGGACCGTTGTGTCTACACAAGTAGCTCATTTTGGACGGAAACCACCCTATATTCTGATGCTTTAGGGTAAAAATCACTCCAGCCTTTGTTTTTCCCTATAAACATAGGGATTTACACACTTTTTTTAAATGCGGTTCTGCTAGTAAGCAGCTAAACCATTTTGTGTGCTGTTTTGACCGGAAATGCGGTTGATTGATGTCTTACCAAGTTTCAAAGTTAATCTTGCCCTAAAATTATTGTTAATTTTCTTTCAATTTGAGAGATTTATTTAGTTGCGTAAGCATTAAACTATCAGCTATTATTTTACATTATATTATAAATAAAAAACAATATCACATGTCGAACGCGAAACATCTTCATATGAAAGTTATTTCTAAAATAAAGAAGCTATTCTTTTCTAAGCAGTAAAGAAAAACATCGTAAAATGCTCGCTATGACGTACCTTTAATGTTGGAAATATTTACATAACAATAATTTTAAAGCTATCTTCTCGCCACCATTCAAATTTCTCTACGTTTGCTGCTGATGTAAATACTGTAACCGGACATAATACGAAATTGAAATTGGATATCCGAGATGCACGCAGTCTAGTATCACTCTCTACCGATTATTCAAATCCTCCTTGTATTAAGGTGTGTCAACAAAGAGAGGCACAGGGAACGAGTTCGATGTCGGGCGGACTAATTTTTATTGGAGTTTATAAATAAAACCAACGATGTATCTCGTAGATATACACCTTTAACGCCAATAACGTCGGGTTGTATAAATTATCTTCAGAACACTAATTCGAAATATACATTTTACGATTACCAGCTCTTTTGCCTTTTAAGCGTTACGAAGATTTATTCGCCAGGTATTCGTAATAATAATGTCTTTATTGAAACCGTAAATATGGAAATGGTTATAAATAAATTTAGATGAAGTACCATTAGCCTTTTGATTAATTTACCTGCTTGGTGGTCTTTTATTTGCTTTTCGTGTGATAGCTCAAGCCGCTGGACCAAATGGTAAGTATTACCAGTATATAGTACTACTATTTGTCTTTTCTAGTCATTATTGCTCAAAAGTTATTGATTAATTTATTATTAATATTTATTATGGTGCACACGGAGTGAGTAGGGAGGGATGGACCAAACTACAAGAATGTATAAGTAATGTAAAAAGACTCCAATCTACTTTTGTTTTCAGTCGGCAGTCAAAATATTTCGATTATGCTATAACTTGAAAACAAATGAAAATCGGGTAAGGACATATGAGACTTTTTACATTAGTTTCACGTGTACAATACACTTCTGGAGATTACTCCGTTTCTTCCGACTCGCCCTATACAGGAAGTAATGTGTATGTTGATTTTTTCTACTATTTTTCACACAATTTTAAAACTCAATATATTCATACTTCCGGTCTTTAATTGTCTTTTTATCTTAACAATATCCAGTCTACTATGGGCAATTGTTAAGATGAAAGACAATTAGATGCCGGTCCCAAAGTAAGGTATTGATTTAAGAATAAATATACAGAAATTAACTTTTTTTTTATTTATTTATGAAATTCGGATATTGGTAATTTAAATACAGACTTTGCTGTATTTCGTTTTAAGCAGATTATTTTAAAACATCTCTCTTCATATACCAATTTACATCAAAGTATACTATTAAGCTATCATTGGTAGCTTAAATGTTCTTCTGGTTCGAACGTAATTTCTAATTTCTGTTTTAAAGACAGTTCAGGGTACCCTTAATTTAATTTTGAAAAATCTGCTTTTTCCGAATACAATTCTCGTCCATCTATGAAATTTTAGAAAAAAATCTATCAAGCAAAAATATAAAAATTCATGAAAAATAGTTAGAGTAGAATTTGGTTAAACACCATCATTACCCCATCCAAATACTGCGGCACTCCAATACTAAAGCAGCATTCGATATTTAAAGTATCATCTACAGTTCAGTCCACTACAGTGAAGTGTAGCCTGATCAAGGTGAAAAGTGTTTTAATATCCTGAAGTATCGCTAAATTCCTCTAGTGTATTGTGTTGCAAAGAAACAGACGATTAAACATTAATAAATCATCGATATGCTTTATTTGGTATACTGAAAATATATCACTTAAAAGTGCACCATAGAGTATGATAGTTTTTTGTGGGATATCTTTAAGGCGACCTCCACATCTTCGTCGATATCATCCCAATCTCCAATACACATCCGGCATTAACTAGTACAGCATTTCCGCTACGGTTTCAGCTATAACTTCTTGAATGTTAAGTGTAAATTTAGTTAAGTGCTAATTCTAGCAGCATAAGCTCCATCTGAGTAATATTATATCTCATCTCCTGATGTCGAAAGATAATGTTAAATATTTGAAGACTGCACCTACAATAAATTAAGAAAGAAATTTCCAGAGCAAGAAACGCTCAATTACTATTATTGTGTAAAAATATCCAATTATACATTAAAACTAAGTTGCGTACCTTCGGCCAATAGTTGCCTACGTAGTGCTCGCATGGTCCACGATAGCTTCTTCTTCAAGAAATTGAAGATCCTGCAAATTCATAAAATTTTGACATTAATAGTAGGCGCTCCATGGCTTTGTCCGCAACTCATAGTTAGAAAAGATACCTGAAAACTTTGAGTGATGCAACCTCTATGGGAGCCTGTCAAAAGGAGCCAGTGAGGCGTCTACTTGCAATACTTACAATATTCATAGAGACCACGGCTTAAGACAAGAATGATTTTCATCGTACTGTAGAGGAGAATAATCGCAAAAATAGAACATTAAGGTGCTCCAAAGCGTATTAGCTTAACTCTACTGAATTAGTCCCTACTTCTGCGCCAATTTTCCTCCGTATCATTCATCATCCGGCGCAGAATGTTCACTGCAAATTGAGTTATGCCTTCCTGAATTGTAAATGACATTGGGCGGTAGGGCATTGAATCTGCCGATTAAGATGGTAACATTGCTTAGTTAACTGATTCAATGCCCCACCACCTAATGTCATTTAAAACTGAAACAATATTTTGGCAATATGAGCTTCATGTGGCTAGAGCTACAACTATAATTTACGAACGTCACAATCATTGAATATACTTAGCTATCATTTGCAAAATTCTTATTTCTAGCTTCGAAAAAAAAGACTGACGATGCCATAAGACAACATTGCACATCATAATGTAACATTTGCACTGGGGAAATTTTCATCCGAATGTAAATTGAGAATAAAAAAATAAGCAAATGAAATAAAAGGGTGGACCGTTTTTAGAAAGGAACTTGCTGCTTTGAGAAAAACATGAATATTTCGAATTCATGATTTTATTTGAAGAGGTTTCCTTTTGTCGCTTCGTATACCTCGTGCATAACGGATATATTTAAATATCTAAGAGTGTTTGGCAAGAAAATTAATATTGTTATAAGATCTATGGCGAAACAATTTGCATTTCACAATTCCAAATATCACTAGATGACGTACCAATATGCATTCGATCTCTTTATGAATTCAATAGCTTATCGATCGTTCTCTTCGTCAAAGTTCAAATCACGTTCCCGTTTTAATATACTTGCGGTGCATTCATTAATAATTACATTCAGCGTTACAAGCTGACACTACGCTTTTGTTAATGCGAAACATTACAGGCTTCTCGGATAATTGTTCCAACATAATCTTTTCGGCGATACTTTCCTCCATCTCGCTTCGACGTGCGATACCTTCTCATTTCGACGTGTTCAATCCTTTCCTTCTATCTCTGTAGCAAGAGTCACGCGATGTGGATCATACAGAAATAATAAATTATCTCGGTAGGGGTGTCCTCATATCTCACGAGTTTGAATAACTTAACAGGGTCATTTACAAGTTAGATTAGGTGCGATTTAAAATTTAGTACGTCGTACTAAATTTTAAATCGTCGGGCGGGGAAATAGGACTTTAATTGATAATAATTACGAAAGTTTAAGTCACTCATAATAATAATATGTACATTCTATGCTGGTATATTAAATAGTTCAACATTTGAGGTCTATTGTTTGCTGGATCGGTATTCTAATATCATTAAAATTGCAGATGCAATGGTATCGGTTGTATTTGAATAATTTGCGTTTGGTAGAATGTAGTCTTTATTATAATATTTTAATGGTCGGTATGTATAGGAACGTGTGTTTAGAATGAAAGTTTTAACTGTATTGACCTTATAGAAAAATATAGAGAAACAAATGACGCTCGTACGATGTTATAAAGGAAATAATGCTTTTCGAAGCTTTTCGAAAAATAAAAGAATATGATTTATACGAATTTTAGCATTGGAATTTTATAGTACCTACTTCGCGGTGTTAGCCAGTTTAAAGTTTTTCAGATAGAGAACAATTTGTATAATATGAGCCCGTTTGAATCAAGCTTTAACCAAAGCGACTAGAAAACAAACAAATTTTCAAGAAAAGTTGTCAATGGATCAGAAACGTAAAATTCTGTTTTAGTAAAATACAATCACTTCAGGAACTACGCGAGGACTAATGTGAGCGGTAAAAATAAGCCCTAATTCAGTATAATTTTAAGACAAGTAAAACCAGGAGAACTTGGGGGAGCAACTACGAAGGCAAAGATAACGCACCAACAGCAGCTTGTCTATAAAAAGCCCTCACCAAGAACATGTAAATGAATATTAAATACTCACTTTCCAGCCTACATTTTATCTACTAGCAAAAACCTAACACCTCGAGCTAGACATAAGTCGTCCATGAAAACAGGCACGAAGTCTAGCAATTACTTGCTAATCTTTATAATAATGGGAGTAAAATAAACCGTAATGACACTTAGAGGCGTAAATGCTTTCGTTCCTATAGGTGTGAGCTTATACATGCCCAGTTAGAGCTGCACCAATATTGAAGAAGGAAGGTGATCATCCGCAGAACCTAAAGCGTATATTCAGCGACAGTCAGGCAGTTCTCAAGGCTATTCAAGCCTACACATACGAATATGTACACAATCTAAGGCAATTATGGCGCAATAACCACGCTACTTTGCGGTAGATCCCTAGTCATCAGGGGATCGAAGAAAAATGGAAAAGAAAAGTTAGCCAAAGAAGTAGCGAATATACCTTTCATTGATCTTAAACTCCTATTGTAGTCGTCAAAAGAGCCACATAGAACAAGGAATAAGGACATGCGAAGACCTCGTACTGGGAAAATGTTCCAGAATAAAGACAGACGAAAGCATTAATATCAGGCTCGCCAAAAGTAGCAAAAATAGCGTCGGCAAAGAGGACCCTAAATTACTGGCAGGATTTTTGGCCCGTTATGTAGCCTTATCACGTATTTAAACTAAGACAAGCTGAAAATAAAATCTGCTGTCTATGCTAAAAGGGCAGAACGCATTCTATGCAAATGTGTTGCCATTAGTCGCACACGATATCAACATTTCAGTGTAAAATTTCTTGTTGAAGAAAGAAGATCTTAGATTAGAACTAAGGTTTGTTCAAAATCTTCGACTACTCTAACATACGCAAGGGCGCTTTGGTACAATGCGTGTATTAAGGTCGTAGAGACAAAGGCATCTGTGCCATGGCCCGACTGTAATAATAATAATAATAATAATAATAAATAAGCGAGGATAACTCTAACAAAAGGATGCAATTCTGTGAAGCTACGATGTACAAATATAACAACCACACCCAATCTTCAGACTATTGAAAATTTGTGGAGGATAATGAAGTGCCATACTGAAATATTTGGAGAGGTTTTGTGGAGAATATAATTTTGCGTCCATTGAACCAGGGACCTCATATCTAATGCATATATCATCCTCGTATCTTTAGTAAAAAAAAAACGGCAGTAAAAAATGAAAGTTCAACTTTTAGCCTCTAATGGTTGGTTGAGAAATGGTTTTGTCCCAAAGTCTCTGATCAAAACCACCACTTTCATGTCCAAATTAAGTACACAGATTATTTTGTACAGACCGCTTCAGAAGCTTTGCAATATCAGACTACAGTGTTTCATCTAATGATTTTGGAGATATTGTTGCATGCCTTTTTTGCAGAAATATCAAATAAATTGTTATCAAAATGAATCGAATTTTATTTACATGCTATAGGGAACTATTTTATACGTTATAGCTTCCTTTTTTTACCAAAATGCACGTACTTTTCCCAACAAATTTGTTATCATTCACTTTTTAAAAGCACCAGCATCATTCGCATTAAACTTTAAAACGGCACTAATTTATAGACGACAAGACATCATAAAATGGATACTTTGCGACCCCGCGAGCGCGTAACATTGTTTTTGAAGGGAGAACAGATGCTCTCACGACCAACTACGACCACCGCAACCAAATCGACGGGGACCCTAAAGGCCGTAAAATAATGAGTTCAGATTAATACTTTACCGTTTCGATAAACACATTTGCATATGAATTGACAATTAGTGCACCCGCTCGCTTCGCTAACTGAATCCCCATCAGGACTATTTGAAATTACACGCGTTGCGTACCTACCGCGTTCGTACGATACAAGCATCGCTAAGTCGGGAGTGACGAAGGAGACAGATGAAATAGGGTTATGGACCTTGATGGGTGCGAAATACTAGACACTAAACAATAGATTAGTGTTATTAGAGAGCTGCATAGATGAATTATTGCCGTTTTTCGAGTGCTATAGTCTTGAATGGGCAGGACAGATGCGGACTGTAAATGATTTTATAATAACGATAATTCATAGACTGGTAGCGTGTAGACAATAGTTAATTTAAGTTTGAAACTGCTATTAATGCAGCGCGTTCGTTAGCTGCTGGAAATGGAAGGAATTTAAGTACACGTTTTAGCTGCGATAATTAAATTTCACAAGGGTTAAATCAAGTAGCGCTGATGTTTCGTTCTAATCAAAAAATTTGTTATATTAAAGACATAAAATTGCAAAATTTTGACTTATTTTTGTTGTACGTTCATAGAATACGAGAATGCTTCTAATTTAAAATCATCTAATTATTATTTGTGAAGTATTACGATACATTTAAAACTACCATACCGCTAATTATTGTTTGCTATTATAATGTTCCTTTTTGTACAAAAGATGAGGTACACATGGGATATGTTTCTTAGCAGCTGTACTAAAATTCAAATATATTAATGTATTCTATCTAAATCGTACTCTTGAAACAATGGATTACAATTGATGCTGATGACTCTTTCATCATAATTATAAAAAATTCAAAAGCATTTTGTCAGAAATTATATTTCTTTGTTTTATAAAATGCAGATATTTTTATAAGAATTTTTTGTATTAATATATTATATTACTTCCACAAATAATAGATGAGAACTCTAACGAGATCAACCATAAGTATTAAGGAATGAAATATGAAAAATGTGCATAGGTGACACAAACGACTACTAGACAACAACTGAGCGTCCGACATGGCTGAAGTTTACAAAAGCATCTCTCAACGCATGCAAAATATATTTGACAAGTAACGCCATCTTCATTGGACTTGGGGCTTGGAACTTTTCGGACTACCTTCGTAGGTTGGCGTATAAATTGTTTTAATTAATAAGAATTTACTTATCACTTGAAAAATGTTCTATGAAGAGTACTTGAAAAGGAGCCAGCTCTAACCAATCGATTGAAAATAAATGCAGAAGTAAAAGAAAAAATGCAACTAAAGTAATGTTCCTTCAGAAAATAGAAAACAAAATCCAGATAGATAACATCAGAAGACCAATTGGACAACTTATAGAAAATAATATTTGGTGTGGTTGCACTATAGCCACTACGTGGACATTGAGGAAGGAATGGTGTTAAACTAGAGAGTAAGAATAAAACAGAAACCGCTACGAAGAAATTGAACAATAGTATGGAGAAAATACCAAAAACAAAGCACTGAAGTGAAATCAAGGAATTAGTATAAGTTTCGTCTACATAACAAGTGTTCTACTGGGAAAAATTAAGCTACGGTTCAAAATTAAATTATTTTATTAGTGTTAAACCATAAAGTAGGAAGCTCTCAGCTAAAATAACACATATATCATTCAACAATTAATATTTACTGCAATGCCAAAAATTCCGCGTTTAGAATTTGTGTTATTTGTGTCATGGAGCTTTCCCCACGCCATTTTCGATTCGGGGGCGCCTTATATAACCGTGAACTCTCTTATCGTTCCTTCCTCTCTCTGTGTTTCTGGGGTTTCAGTAGATAATTATATCTCCAGCCAACGATAATTCCTGAAAAAGCATATTATACCTGGTCTTCACTCCATATTCTTCCGGTCATTGTTTCTCGTATTTAATGATCTCTTTCGTATTGACTCTTAGCGAATAATTGATTTGATTTCAAAACTAATTCCTCAAATTAAATATTTCTTTTTAATAAGTTATTAAGCGCATATTCTAGGATT
The DNA here is from genome assembly GCA_902654985.2 of Oryctes borbonicus. Classification (NCBI taxonomy): domain Eukaryota; kingdom Metazoa; phylum Arthropoda; class Insecta; order Coleoptera; family Scarabaeidae; genus Oryctes; species Oryctes borbonicus. The sequence continues at coordinate 3,538,882 of LR736857.1, forward strand.
GCTGGGCGATCGCGAACTCTAGTACTATATTAAAAACAATAAGATCGTTACCAATTAGAAAAAAATAATAACTATTACGTATGGATAAACGTTGATTGAAATATTAAATGCGTAGGATCTAATCAAATTTTGTTATCTGTCGAATAGGATTAAAAAAAAATATTTTTTTGTGTTTATTTGAACAAATTAAGGAATTTCTACCACTCAAGTCATAGTATTGTAATGTGTCCTCCGCGAAAGTCCTGCGTCCAAACCAAGTTCAAATGCATTCGTTCTTTAAATTTTGTTTATAATTTCCTAGTTTTCAAATAGAATAATCCAAAAATGATTCAATGTAGAATGTTTATGCTTTGTTATTATTGCAATAGATTGATACTTTGGTGGATTATCTATATTTAACAAGGAATCACATTTATGTGTTAGATAAACAAGTTTTAGCGAAAATAATTCTAAAATATGCATCTGGTTAGTACAACTACAAATATAATAAAAAATTCTTTCCTTTGGCATTGTTTTTGGAATGTGGGAAAATTCTTCAATCAAAAACGTAATTTATGCTACCTTTTTTCATTCTTGAATAAATAACATACATCGTCCGCCGCATCGACACGGCATAAGCAATCCGAATGAAATATAATCTCAATTGAAATCCCAATAAGCATTTCAGGATCGGTTAATCAAGTCGTGCCTGCATGACCCGTCGTAATCGCGCAGAGATCCCGGGGGGGTTGTGAGTCGTATATTCTTCTCCTTTTTTCTACATGTGGGAGATAATTTATGCGATTTTAACTGACTGATGGTTGTAACAATGGCGCATTATCCGGCCTGCAGTAATTAGTGATCAAGTAGGTGGAAATGTGGGGCACGTATTCATCGAGACAAAAGAAACATAAAAAAAAATTGTTTTACAATGCGCGCACATCTGCCCGTTTTGTTCGGAAACTAATCCCCACCTATAATTATAATATGTATAATCGTCCTCTGTATACATACATGTACTGCCGTGGTTCGTTTTTGTGCCCTATTGAAATCGGGCTTTTTGTTTGACGATACGTCTCTTGATTTTTTTAATTAATCTCTGCCATTAGTTCTGAACAGGATGCGCTTTAAATAGTGTATGTATTAAATGCTTCCGTCAGTACAGTATTATATAAAGTATGCATTTGTATGAAAAAAAGTTTGGAAATAAAAAAAAAGAGGAAATACAGGGTGTGTCGCCGGAATTATACTCGTGCTACAGTCGGCATGTGCTATTGAACTATATTTAGTTTTTTTCTATATTTAAATACAAATCGTTAGTGCAGTATCGCTTATACATTTTATTGAACAGCGTCTCAAATTCTGTTCGTTCTTCTTTGCTCGCAGAAAGTAGAGCGGTATCACGTGTATAACATACTAGATGGCAATCCCAAATGAAATTAACAATGTCATTTATAAAAAGCGGAAACAAACTAGGAGCAAGAATAAATCTTTGCGCCAAACCAATATTACTCGGCATTAAAGAATTGATAAAGAATCTATTGATATTTCCACAAATTAGATTTTCCCTGAAAAATAGGAATTGATCTGCTTACCAACTTTTCCTCGGAAACCTGAAAGGAGCTCAATTTATCGAGTAATAGAGTGTGTTTTATATAAACAAAACCTTTGCAAGTTACTTTGATGGATATCTAGCAGCCTTCAGTTCTAAACCTATGTTGGAATAGAGAAAGTAAATTATGTTTATTAATGAAACTGTCTATTCTGTTGATCCTTGTGTTTTGTGTATCAACTTTTCAATGCGTCGTTAATATTCAACTACTTGACCCTTATTTTCTAAACGTATAAAACCACCTTCTGCAAGGCTGGTACAGGTTTCTTCCAATTCTTCTTGTTTTATTCGTAGCGCGCCTGCTTTTATTAAATGTTCAAGATGCAACCAATCATTATGTTTCCAACATTTACGTATGCGCTGAATGAAAAAGATATGTAAATACAATAAAAAAGTATGTTCAAGTAACAATGTTTTCATCAAAATTGGTCCAACGAGCGAGAAGTTCACAGTTTATCGTTTTAATAAATAGCTGTTTATTACATCGATAAACGCATTCTTTCGTATACAATAAACGCATTTTTTGATATAAAGAATACATTTATTAATGTCTGATGAGAGGTCCCTGAAGTATGCTTTGCTTCTTACAAAGATTAATAGTTCACTATTTTCACAAAAACCTGTATATTTCATCAATGTGTCTACTGTCTGGACTTGAAATATTGTGAAAATGATCGCTATCTTGCAAATATTTTGTTTCGCCGTAGTAAGTGCATAAATAAAGCATCGTCCTGCAACGTTTTACATCGAACGATAGACCGTTTTCAATTTAGTGGCTAACAATACATGCATAGAAGCGTACAAGCGTATATAGCCAGAGGTCTATTTATTTTAGAATTGTATATGAATCCTCCCTAAGTAGATACATACTGGTATTGTAAAATACCACGTATGTATGCGTGTGTGTTGTCTGCGGAATTTACACCTGACAATAGTTGATTCCCCGTCGAACGCCCACCTGGTAATGAAATAATACGCCACTCCTTTGCACAGATAGAGATGTAATGGCCCTAAATACCAGACAATGCTCTTCCATCCAGTACAAACGGCCACGCCGTATTTAAACCGTAATTAATGATGGGCTAGTTACATGGGAATCGGCTACGCCGTGCATACTGCCGACGACCGTGCGGTGGCTGCTAATTAAGAAGATAAAGCTGGTAATGTACACACGATGACCTATACCTATGCATAGGCGAAATAATTATGATACACTAAGAGGAATTATTTTCCTATTTTGTAATGGTTCACTTAATTCGTTTTTATTTTATTCATCAAGTTATATGAGTGTTTAGCAAAATCATTTTATTGCCGTTAAATATATTGTCAGTCTAGAAAGTATCCGGAATTTATTGTTTTTCTTAATTTTAATATATTTCTTTTTTGTTACATCCTAAGACAAAAGTAATGCATCAAGTAGGTTGTACCGACTATAGGCCATGGCAAAAATCATATAACAACACCAGCTGTCAAATATTGTTGATTATCAACAGCCTTAATATTTGTGAAATAAGGTCGCAAGTAGAAAGAAGAAATTTGGTTTTTTGTATAGAAAAGGTGTTTAAAACGTTAAAAAAATAGTGCAATTGACTGAACTTGGAAAAAGTGCAGTATATGAGACAATAAAGAGGATAAAAATAGGAGAGATATGAGCCATGGACCAGTTTCTAGAAGACCGCGTAAGATTAGCGGAAACAATCTAAACGCTTTAGGACGACAAAATCCGCGCCTAGGGTTTCGAAAACAGATTTGGAAATCAACATCAAATAAGAGTGTGTCCACAAACTGTCCGCAATTTCACTGAGAAGACAAGGTTACTTATCAAGAAAACCAAAAAAAATCCCTGCAATGACACCTTTACAAAAGCAACGAAGAATAGATTTTTGCCAACGATTTCGAGACGATAATTTTAGTGATGTTTTTATATCCGACGAAAGTTGTTTTCAGCTTGGTGCAAATCATTTAAAAATCCTACGAAGAGAAAATGTTACGGTTCAAATTTCCAAATTTCCCACAAAAATAATGGTTTGGGGAGCAATCTCTTAGCGTGGTGCTACACCTCTCTGTATAATTGATGGCACCGTTAATAGTGCAAAGTATTGTGAAATTCTTTTTGAAACGGCTCGTGCTTTATATCCCGAAGGGTGGCGTTTTCAATACGATAATGCAAGATGCCACACTTCATCAACAAAACTTGGCAAGAATTCCATGGCCAGCAGCTTGTCTAGATCTTAGTCCCATCGAAAACATATGGGGACTAATGAAAATTGAAGTAGAACGAGCAGCACCACAAAATAAAGAAGATTTGATTCGGTAAGTTTTACAAGCCTGGACCACTATCACCGAAAATTATAGCGTTGACCTTGTTTCGGGATTACCTACACGTTTAGTTAAGTGTTCACAGTTAAATGGAGATTGTATTAGAAAATGAGATGAATTATTTACTGTGATTTTATTATTCAAGTAATAAAAATATATACCGTAAAATTAAAATTATAGCTGTGCTGTTTGTTTTCCGGATACTTTCTAGACGGACTATACATTTGATTAGGTCATTAAACTGGTTGATTCATTTTCGAACCTCACAATCGAGATCTTACTTATTATTGGAGATAGAGGGTAAGTCTAAATTTAGAAAAGTTGTTAAATGACGTCCTATATTAAAAAAAAAAAAAATAAGAAAGCCTCTTTTTTTTTTTTTGCTTCTACCACCTTTATTTGCCCTTGCAAAAAAGCTAAAACCATATCAATGCCACTTTCGTTCTTCTATCTAATGTCGAAATTTTTATGCACTATTCTGCATGGTGATGAAACTTCTTACAGAAACGTTGAAAACACAGGAATTTGCTACACCATGCACATCGTATGATGGCATGCCGATCAACGAGGAGGACGCACAAGTCTTGTGTGAAAGTAAAAGTTGCTGGATTTTCAAATTCCTTCGGTTTATGGTCAACGTGTCCGCCTTTATACCACGCGTAAGCAAATACATCGTGATATTTTGGCGCCAGAAGTTGATTATGAATTATAGATTGCGTTCACGTAATACAATATCGTAATCATACAAGTAGTACAAGATCATATGCGAAAACCATACACATCAAAAGGTTGAACCATTCTTCGGCACCGTTAATATGTTCACGTGTTTGTTGGATGGTATAATGTTTCTTAGTGTAGTAGGACAGTGACCAGTTTAAGAGTCCAAGAACGAAATGTTGTCGGCTTCTACATTTGGCAAATACACGTTGGTTAAACATTGGTGAAAAAGTCCTTTTGTTAATTTTACATATGTGGATGCTGCTAAATGTACATTCCACGGTAGAGCAGTTCGGTAAGCAACCGAGTTTCTATTAAGATCTAATAAAATAACGAGACGTGCTATATATGGTTGAAATCAGAGAAAAAATGCGATATTAATAAAAAAAAAATTGAAAAAAATTGGTGATGGCCAGATGGAACCGAAACGTCTCTATCACACCATTAGTTTTTCTTTGCAAGATCTAGCAAAAGTGCTAGAGGTAAAAAGAACAATGAGCTTCCTTCGTTTTCTTTTCAATCTCGAACGTCATTTATTCACAGGTCTATTTTCATTACAGGTTTATAAAGCACACAAAATTTAGCAGCTTTTTTTGCTTTCTGCAATAATAAGCGATACCCCCATGGTGAGGATCGAAAATTAATGAGCCTGTCTATTTATGAAGATGCATTATGTAATAACTGCACCACAAAAGAACGTGTTCCAGCTTCGAAGGTACCATGTCCGAAAAACTGACGTAAACAGATACAAAAGTAAAGGTTAGTATTTTCGAAAAATTTGGCCAAAATTACCAAGAAGTTTCAGTTAATGAATTTGAAAGAATTATGGCGCTTGCCGATTTCTACAGGCTGGTTTTTAAAAAATTACTTCGTCACATAAATGCCAAAAAAAGGCAGCGTGGAGCATCTACGGAAGAATGAATATTTCAATAAAAAATTGTATTTAAGGTAGAAAAAATGGCTTGCATTTGTTATTCTCCAAAGACTGAAGGTATATGTTCGTATTGTTTCACTTTTATATTTAAGTAATTTTCATATATTGTGCACTATGCAAACTTTGAAACTGAAAAAGATCTGAACAGACATTTGCGAAGCCTAGCAAGGTATATTTATTCTTTATATAATCTTATTCTTGTTATTCTCTGCTTCACTTTAGTGTTTATGGCGATTTTAGGTTTCTGGTAAAAAATTTAACGTCTAGGGTCGCAAGGTTCGCACAAAATTATAACAGGGTTAAACGGTTCTAATTTCATTTTTGCTGTTGTTTGTTTTATTCACTGATGCTGCCTTATTTCTACTAAAAATAATAAAGCTTCTATATGATTCTACACCAAATCAAAGCAAAGAAAAAAAGCGTAGATTATATTAAGTAATAGGATAAAATTATGTTTCACTGTATAAATAAATAGATAAATTCGTTTCCCACTTTTTCTTTAATTTCTTTACTTAATTTATATTATTATTACTTCGATGAATCCTAATCATCAATTTCTATTGGAACAAATTCGAAACCATTCAACAAATTCCCTTGTTCCGCGTATGACTTGAGAGATACACGCTGATATAGACATGTTGGTATCGGTGATCGAGCTACAGCTTACAGGAACGGCTAACAAGGCAAGTGTTCCGTACACATTATAAGTTATACCAAAACACACCATACATTACAATCCGAACACCACAGCCCGATGAGTGGGATTACAAGTGCATGTTCCATCAGATACCGTCATCAATAATAACAAATATGATCTTCATTAACATTTTAAATGCTATAATACGATCTCGTCAGCCTGTGCAGTTAAATATTAATAGGGTGTAATTTTTCTTGGTTTGTATCTCAGGGTTTACCGAGACTTGTAGTGGTATATAGATTATAGAAAGCCACCTGTGTCTGTAAATATAAAAATCCGCGTTGTATCTTTGGTAATTGTATTTATAAAGTTATTTTCTTATTTTTTTGGGTAAAATTGTAGTAATATCAGTGGAAATGCTGAATTAATTAGGGTGAAAGCTGCATTAAAAGAAATTTCTCTAAAATCTTCTAAAATTAAGTTAGCTGAAATATTAAAGAAAATTACTTTTATAATTCGCCTTTCATAGATTTTTGATAATAATTTTATTATTCACAATTATTATTAATAAATTTTCTATTTTTTTTGTCGATTATCTGTAACATGGTACTTGTTTAATTTCTTTTAATTATTAACATGACAAATATTGAAGTTAAAAGCAAATTTGTTTGCCTATCGTAATAATTTTACCAATATTTTCTTTTGTTTCGTTACGAAATACTTTATTCCTTCTTCTTCTAATAACCTTAGTAGCCAACATTTCCTTAAATCAGTTTATTTGTTTTCATCTTCACATTAAGGTTTCGGTGAATTCTATGCATCACGGACCTTCATTTGGTTACTATTATGGAATCAATTCTATTTTTGAAGCAGTACATTTACTAATCGAGGGAGGGGATCAGTGTTCAACCATTTTGCTTAAGCTTGTGTAAATTAAATAAATCTACCGAACCTTTATAAAGCGCTGTAATTCTCTTACTTCCCAAATTAAATAATTGTTCAACAAAAATTTATTCGAACTTCAGATTACATTATGTAATTTATTAATAACTTTAAGGATACATAAGTCTAGTGCTAGGAATGAATATGTAATTAAGAGTCCGAAATTAAATCAGGCAGCGTGTCCATTTTTTATCGTTCAACACATATGCATGTATATCAACTGGACGATAATTTTCATGAAATGAAATCTAAAGTATAATAAATAATTTATTGAAATATATATCCTATAATTATCATTATCATCGATTCGCTCTAATGTTTTGTTCTGTCACTTAAATAATAGGCATTAATTGTAAAATACAAAAAATTAAAAATAGACGATACAATAATTAATACGCATACAACATGAGTAGGTACAAAGGAACTAGAACAAATCCTATGATAAGGGTTTCTTTGTCGTGTTCGGTAAAAATAAGCATAGGAGTCCACCGCCTATTAGAAGAGCTGCCACTATGAATGTTGGCGCTGGACAATATAAATCTAGTAGCGTTGCGATCACAATGTTGCCAACTATGCCGCCGAAACGTGCTGCAACCATAGATATCGCGACACCAGTTGCCCTAAAAAAAAATTAGATATCAGTACATCTATATATTATACTTAACGATCCTCCGTCATCCTTGTTTAATATCTTTTTTTTTGTAAGTTTGCTCACTATTGCCTTACGTCTGCATGAATATGATCACATTAGCGAATTGGTGAAAACCTTTCCAACGGATTATTGTGGTACAAATAGAGAACAATTAAAAATTGTGTTTTTGGAGTATCTACGAGGGTAGTTTGAAATGTTTCAAACCTCAATATGAAGATGGCGTTAGTTGTTGAACATATTCTGATAACATGATTGCCCCTACCTTATAAGATACTTTCATGTTGGATTCTCAGTTGTGGTTTAACTGTCGTTTGTGTTAGTCAACGTTGGTGTTTCCGTATAAATGAAAAAAATCGCGCCGTCATTAAATCTTGGATTGGGAAGGCAATACGGTTACGCAAGTTAGCCGAGGTGGACGCTCTTTATGGATATCATTATTCGCCACAGTGGTGCTAATAGACGACCAAGGTAAAAGAGATACTAGAGGCTGTGGGCATCTCGAAAGAATGAGTTTGTCATATATTGACCGAAGATTTGAGCATAAAAAAAGATAATCTCGTGTTGGACGTCTCACTTGCCTGAGGACCCCCTGATACTGATGAATAACTGTACACGAAACTTGCTTACACTGGTACACATTTGAAGCCAATACTCAGACGAAACAATGTAGTGAGAAGGGTGAATGGTGTGCGAAAGAGGTGAAGACCGTAGCATCGGCCTGAAAAGTGATGGAGACTGTTTTTTAAGATAGTCATGAAGACGAAAAATAATAACGGGGCTTTATTACGCATCATTGCTTGACAAGCTGGAGACAATTTTGTTCCACATAAACAACACACTGTCTCACACTGTAGTGATTATCATGGCAAAAATTCAAGAATTGGGTTCGAGTTAATAAATCATCCATTCTATTCATCAGATCTGGCCCCCGGCGTCTAATTTTCTGTTTCCTGGGTTCAAGGTTTCGCTCGGAGGACAGAGATTTTCATCGAATGAAGAGGTCATAGTATTCGTAAAGGCCTATTTTGCGAAACAAGATGCCAACTAAGTGTATAGACTTATAATGATTGTGTTGGGAAATAAAACTGAATTTAAAGAAAAGAGTCTTATTTTTCCTGTTATAAAAATACGTTAACAGAACCATAAGCACAAAACTAACTTGAGAAGTGGACGTTATATTATTGCATTAGCTGATGGCTTCGTATTTTATGTTTATTCCTTGTGTTCACTTTCTTCTTCTGAAGTACGCGTGGAGGAGGTCATTTGTTAAATCAACAAAAATATTATTATTTGTTTTAATACAGTTACGATAACCTAAATTTATTTTTTACCTCCTTCTTTATTAACGTAACACTAGTACACCGTTAGATAAAAGATCTAAAATAGCCTTGAGAACGTGGTTTTAGTATTTCTTTGCAATGCTGAATAAGAGTGCTAGGACTAAAAGAAGAAAATGAGTTTTTGGATTAAAAACTAAATCTCGAACGCCATTTATCACACGTGAATTTTCTTCTTCGGATTCATAACAAGCAGAAAATTCAGCAACTCTGCCAACTTTAAACCTACCCTCAATTTTCAATGATTCCGAAATTCCCATGGCGGAAGTCCGAGAATTATTTGTTACAATTCAAGTAAAAAACGTTACGACTGCTCATTTTTTGATATTTCTATCGAATTTTACACACAAAATAATATGATCCTGATAGTTTGAAAAAGCCCAATTCATTTATATAAGTTTAATTCGCAAAATAATACGGGAATATTGCTAGTCTAATTTGCTTACCTGAGATTAGTTGGGAATATTTCAGTCATGAGACAGTCCAATGCAGCATTACCACAAGAGATAACGCCACTGAACACAGCCGATACTATTAGATTTTGCGTTTTTGTGTACACAAAATACATGCAGGCCGCACAGATGCCAGATGTAAACGTGCTGAATACTGCAAAGGAAAAAAAAAGATTTCTGATTTAATTCCTTAAATAATAAAGCTTAAATAAGCTTTAACTACAGAATAATTCCTTTTTTTATTTCGCTGTTGTATACGATTCATATTTAACAAGACAAATCATGTGACAAACAAAAAGTAACGGATTTGCGTAGTTGGGAATTTTGAAGCTAGAAGGTTAAGGGGAACTGAAAAAACCTAATCATTTTGACATGCTAAAGTTTGCATATAAAATCGATCGTATAACGGCAAATAGTCATTCATACCTTTGTCTAGTTCATATTTACTTTCACTTTACTACATGCTCTCAAGCAACTGCTATTTCTTGTACAAATACATACAATAATTGTCTTTTGCTTTGGCGTTTTTAGAATCAATGATGCCTAAATTATGCAGAAATATTCTTGGCCGACCTTCAATCATTTCCTCTGACCATAAAATCCAGTTTATACCGGTTTTATATAATTAAAAGATGTATATGAGAAAAAGAAAAAGGTATTTTAAATATGGCTTAAAAAGTTCACAACAAGCCGGAGTGGTTCGAATTATCAAAATACGCACGATGTGCGTCATCGAACAAAACCAGTAGCCGGAACTGGCGCTAATTACTTTATACAATATTTGCCTAAAATATAATGCTTGGAATTTAAAGATTATCACCAGAAAATGCAATACAAAGAGCAAATTAGAATTAGAGAATATCGCCGAGAACAAGCTAAGTATCTGCTTGCTGAAGATCTATTTCTCTGGTAGCTATGATAATTTTTTAACTTACCCAAGAAGAATTTTCTTCCAAGTTTATCAATACCGATAACGGCAATTACATTTGCTGGTATAGCGGCTGCTACAGTTATTAAAGATTCCAGAAATACAGAATCTTCGATTTTTTCTGAACAAGCACCAACAATTTGGCTACCATTAGCCACTACGTAGTTGGTGACTTCACAAACTGACGCCATTTGATCTGGATGGTCCCTCGAATATTCATCGAATCTATTGAACAGTTCCGGAAACCACATCATTAGACCATAGTATCCTATGTGGAACGTGAAATTGATGGTAATAGAGATAACGGTGAACTTCAATATCGGTTGAACGAACACTTGTTTACTATGATCTATTATGGCCATGAACATCTTCTGAATTTTTTGTCCCATGGGCAACTTGCTCATCGAGCTATACGCCTTGAAGCTATCATCCAAGATCAGATGTTTAACGGGATATCTACTTTTCTCATTTCCAGTGTTTATGTGGTAAATTGTTTGAAATATATCCATGGCTTTTTCGGTTTTTCCTCTTGATAATAGAAACTTTGGACTTTCTGGTAGGAAAAATAATAATACTGCAACGACGAACGAAGGTAACGAACATATTAGCAAGAATATCCGCCATGAATTGTAGACGAAATGACTGGAATACACGCCTATATCTTGAGGGATAATTAACCAAGCCAAGCCAGCGACGAAGAGATTTCCTAGAGTCCAGAACGCTGCCATGAAAGATAGCATCGATCCACGCTTTGCTTTTGGTTGGAACTCCGCAAAGTAGGACCAAATTACGGGGCCACTACCTCCTAAACTGTAAACAAAAAAATCGTTACATGTGTGTTAATGTTCAAGAAAATAAAACAAGTGAAAAAGTAACACTATATAAGTCAACCTACAAGCTCCATCAAAAATTTTAAATATATTCCTCAAGTCATTTATGGAGCAAAATAGTGCCAAAAGATCATATACTGACGATGTTTGCGCATACATTACTTTCCACCGCTTCCTCTAGGCTTCGAGAAACAATGAAATTCTGGCTATATGTCAACGTTGATGATGAGGAGCAACTGATGCGGAATAATTTGCAGCTCAATATTTCGTTGGGGATGTTATATCCTCATCTTCTGTGAAATAAGAAGTGTTTGGAATTGCACCACCATGCACCACCATATATTATAAAGAAATTAAGTCAAACTTACATCTCTGACGGTATTCCGTGGACTGGCAGGTTTAAAAATAATCTACTACTTTCTATTCTTTTCAGAAAATTATTCTTTGAGCTTATGGAGCATTTCCGAATGATCTTATTGGCCATCTTTGTGTAATGCACGAGTTCATTCATTTTTATTCTTGCGGACACTTAGAACAGTTAGCGGAGAACCGGAACATAAAATATAATATAAAACATAAAATACATATGTTTGAATCTTTGATGGGGCGATGCCACGCGTGGAGAATCTTTAGACTATGGTGCACTTTGTTTTAATTCGTTGTTTCCTTGATACGATTTTCTTCTTTTATTATCACGCAATTGCATAAACATGTGTATGGTTTCAGTCATAACTAACAAAGAGGAGTTTCCGGGTGTCAAATTCGGATTTTAATGAAACTTGGTAGAAATTCGCGGATTTTTGGTTAACCTAAAGTACAAGATTTGTTTTTTTTTGTGTAAATATGCACATATTCTCACAGAAAAAATATAAAAAGTACTGGCAATGGAAAAAATGCAATAACATAGATAGTTATATTTCTGCTTATTATAAGTTTATTTTAGAATAATTTTACAGCATAATTAACTAGAGAGAGAAATTGTGGCGCTTGTCTGAAAATATACGTTGTACATTGAAAAAGCTCTTTCTACGTTGACGCTTATTATAGGAGCACTTTTAATTTAATAATTTTGATTCAATCCATGCGCCTAGCAAGTTGTATGAAGTCAACAACAATACAATTTTCTCCGTTGGTCGGTATATACACCGATTCCGGTAAAAAGAACTGTTGCCAGTTCTTCCTGCGTATGCATGCCTTGTTATTGTCAGACCATTTGTCTTCTCCAATCATTTGGACGGAATTAAACAAGATTTTCCAGGGACGGATACATTACTGGTGCCAAGCTTTGAATGAGCTGCACATCATCCCATGGTATCGGTGGTTTCGTAAAGCTAACTGTTTTCACCAATTTTTTAAATATTATTTAATGTTATTAATTTAACACTGGTACTTGTACAATAAATATCATATGAATACTTCTATAAATAAAATTTCGGACAGAAGTTGTTGCTGTCTGATATAACTTGATAAAGTTATTGATGAGTCGAGCAAAATAATATGAATTAATTGATCAAGTTTTGAATTTTATTGCCTATATTTCGCATCGAAATCGAATGCTATTTCAGAGCTCTACTATAAAATATTTGACAGGATTTTATAACATAATTGTCAACCAAAATGCAGCGAACGGAGATGTCTGTTGTTAATCTCAATGCAAGCAACTTGTGTATTTATGGTTAGATGTATAATATTGTCTGTCTGATAAACAATTTTTTGTGACAGAGCGTCAGGAAAGTTTAAAAGAACTGTCAGGGACGTCTAAAATTAAAATGTTAAAATTGGATATAATAAAATGATATCATGTGAATAAGTAAAATGTTAATTAGACTAGAAACGGTAGCAAAAAATTAAAACAGTGAGAATTGAAATAAAGAGTGTTGACTATTGTATTGGATTATGTCGCTTGTAGTTTTTGCTAATTAAATATGAGTATTACTTAGAGTTTCTATATCGGACCTGAAGTTTATATCTTTATCATTATTTCTATAATTTCTAAAAATTCTTTGGTTTTCTTTTGTAATGTTGTTGTCTTAGAAATTTGGTACTATCGAAATTGGGGCGATGACCGCTCAGTAGCATGTGCAAACTAAGGGTGCATCCTTTTTTTTTGTGTCACTTTTGTGAGTCATTATTCTGGTCTTCAACCGCAACTAATAAAGCTCATTACAATGTCCGCACATTTCTCTAATAACCCCACCTTATACAAAATTAACACTGTTAAAGCCATGAAAGACAGAGTGTTGAGAGCGAGTCATCCATCTTTCCATCAAACCAATCCATGTACATATTCTCTTCAATTTATTTTTAAATAATCGCTGCCCAGAGCATCTATTCAATAAACTGCTGTTTGATAATAAACGGAACCCATCTACACTTCCTAACAATAATAATGCTATTTTAGATTGACATAATCCAACGCAATAGCAATCCAACAATAACTATTTAAATAAATAATTAATAATAAAATTTAAAAAAATAATAACAACGCAAAAGTTTAATTACTTAAACCCATTATCTTAAATACTTATTAACGTTATAAAATGTTCATCAATATAAGATTTTAATAGTTGTTTAAATAAGCTAAAGCTGCTAATCATTTTAGTATGTCTTGGCACCGCATTGAAGTAAACAGCATATCTACAATACGGTCCACGTTCATAAAGTTGTTCTATGAGCCGGCACACTTATACGATCATGTGAATGAGTTATCATGTTGCTATGTACATCAACAATTCATACAAATACAGCTACCGCAAAGGCAAGACATTCAACTCCTTGAATATTGGTCGGAGCCATGGAGGATGCACATAGCATACATCTAAAACCTTTTTTTTTATATCTACGGAGTCCGTATAACTAGCAGAACTTCAAAAGAAAAGACTTCATATTTCAATCGAGACGCCACGCACGAAAAATAAAACACACGCAAAGTGCCAACATCGTCGCTGGTTCTGAAATTCCTAATTCCATAACACACTGGACACAATTTACTTATTGACGGACTCTCGGGGAAACCAGTAAGCAACACGAACCTCCTCTTATGAGTCGAATAAACACGAGTCTGTCTAGTCGCTGCAAAAAAGTAACGATTTCCCCTATCTTGGTCATCTCTACTTACAAGTGAGATACAATCTATACTCAATCCCAGAAACCTAACATGCTCGCCAGTGGGAACAGATGATGTAAACTACTACTTATACTCGAGCTAATCCGAAACTGTAGCATGTTCGTTTTAGTCGCATTAAGCATTAGTTCATTATCCTTTCACCACGCACAAATAGGCGATAGCACCATATTTGCGCAACAGACACTAAACGTACGGCAGAATCAGCGATAACGCAGCTCGTATCATCAGCATACTGCGACAACAAACATGATGGCAAAGGTACAAGTACAAGCCATTAACATATATAACAAGGAGAGTAGAGCCAAGTATAGAGCCCTGTGGAACACCACAGATCCGCAGAGAGAGAGCACTATTTTGGCTAGAGCCATAATTCTGTATAATGATGCATACATCTAACATTGTTTGAAATACCCAAATGCAGGGCTTACGCTTAATTGTAAATATCTGTTTTACTTTCAGTGTTAGACATATGAATGGTTATATAAAAGTATTAGAGATATAAATTTCCTATATACGGTGGATATGGTGCTACTTCAAGGAATGGTGTTTATGGTGTTTAAATTTGTACAATTCTGAACACTTTGTGTATTTCGAAGATGTTCCAATACAATGTTTTTTTGAGCATTTCAATTTATATGATTGTGGAGAAAGTCGTAAGTATTTCGAAGTTTGTTACAAGTATATATGAAATCTATATTATGTTGGGTTACTTCTAGCTGAAGAAACCAAATACGTATTAATATGCAAGGGTTCCATTTAAAATAACAATGTGCCTACTCTTAATCTTATCAATCACCCTCTATATGTGGAAAGATTTTTGAAAGATAGCTTACGGTTATCTATTACATTATCTGAAGATATTGACCTCCTACCATTAAATAATAGGCACAACTCTCCAATTTCAGAAGATTGAGATAACATGTATTACATAATATTGATAAGAATTTCTAAGTTTATATCAGAAATAATTATTTTCTTTGTTGTACTTTAATTACGAATCCTCTTTTATTATTCACTTCTACACGCTAGCAAATACGGATGTTTACAGCTACCGTATATGCAAATGTTCACTCAATAAAGTAGATAATTATTATAATTATTTAATAAAAATTAGCCAATTAGACAGTTAGGTTACTAAAAGAGACAACGAAACAAATTTCCAGCGCACTTCCCTCAAATTACAAATAGTATCGACAAATAATGCCGGTAAGTGTTTTTGGTTGGTCTGCCGACTTAAGAGAAAAAACAAACAAATTACGACAAGTTACTCCTACTACTACAAAGTTCAAAAGCAAATAGTAAATAGTGACTGAGCCTCTCGATTAATACGTGCAAATAGAAAAATGATGAAAATCAGATTCTATAGAATTTAAATATTTTGTGCGTGCTTAGAAGATAATTTAGAGAAAACGCTCCAAAATAAAAAAGTATTCCGAGACAAGGGCCGCACTTCACAAAATTATACTTATAGTTTAGTTTCCTCAGCGCGTAATATACAAGTTTGGTCTTTTAAATAGAATACACCGTATATGGTTGATGTCTTCCTTCAATGTTAACTTGTATCAATAGTCCCTATATTGAAGGAAATTGGCATGAATTAAAGTAGGGCATCTAAAGTCGTAATGATACACAGGATGTTCTATCTAGAAACCAGGCTTGTACTGTTTATAGCTTAAACTGTACACCCTGTACAAGAATAGCCTGAAAATATTATTCGTTAAAAATATTCTGGTACTGCAATTGTGAATGCGCTGAAACATACTTTTGAAAATTTCAGACATGTTGGGCACATGTTGGTTGATGTTAGTGTTTCTATAAAAATTGAAAAAAACAAATATCTACCTGTGAGTAGATTCTGGCATTTCGCCTGCGTAAATTAAAGGCGGATGGATCTTGTTTACGGATACTCTGTACCATCAGCTTGGTTAACGAAGAACGTGGGGGACAGTCACAAACCACTACGCAGAAGTTCGCCAAATGGTGTTAGACAATCGTCAAACTAAGTTTGAAAAGATAGCAGCGGTTGTGAGCATATGAAGAGAGTGTGTTTGTGATGAAGATTTGGGTATAGAAGAGGCAATCGGGCGCTGGGTGACGAAAAGGCATTCGAATTAACATTTCCAAATCCCTGTTGAAGCAGTTTAAGCGAAATAAGTCGGAGTTTTGGTGTTGACCATTTAGTATAAATTAAATGAACTGAGTACAGCATCATTCCTGAAACTAGGCTGCAGTTGAAGCAAGCTTACGAAAGGTGATTCGGTTTCGAAGGAGGCGTAAACTGTTCCATCGGCCGGAAAAGTAATGGAGACTATTTTTTGGGATGGCCATAGAGTTGTGTCAATCGACTAGCTTGAAAATGGAAAAACAATAACGGGGGCACACTACTCACCACTTGATAAGCTGGAGGCAGAAATTGCGGAAAAACAGACCTATTTAAAGAAAAAGGAAGTTTCGTTCCGCCAAGACCATTGGTTGCCATAGCAAAAATTCTAAAAGACTGCGGTGGACTCGAGAACATGGAAACTGGACGGTAGAACAGTGGAAAAAACCGATACTGCACGGAATCGAAGGAATAATGGGGAAAGAGGGACTACCGCGAAATATTAGAATCTCCTGCCATTACTTGTGAGCTGCGAGTAATCGATGAGAATTTTACTTTTATGCACGACAACGACCCAAGCATACAGTTCGAATATGAACACGCTATCTGAATGAGCCAAAAGAGCTCAAAAGCCAAATTATGCTATGGCTACCGCAGAGTCTCGATCTTAATCCTATTGAGCTACTATGGCATGAGTTCGATAGAACAGACCTTTCTTCCAAGTAATAACTCTTCACCAACAAGAATGGAACAACATCCTAAGCGATACACTAAGGAAATTTCAAGCAGTTCTCAATAAATAATAACAATCAAATTATTTTGCATTAGATTCTGATAGTTTGCTTTTGATATTAGTTGCACTTAGTTTTTTCAACTTGTATTACTTGGTCAAACTTCAATGGACGGTAGTGTATATGTCTTTTTAAAGCTATGTTAATATTTCTGATGTGTCACATATTTTAAATTTCATAACTACCGTAAAATTCAATGTAAACATTCTGAGGGATCTAGCTGTATGCAAATTTGATTAAATCACATTCATACACACTTTTAGAGCATGTACGAATTGTATAACACCAACATAATAGTTTTTTTCCTCGCATAAAAGACCTTGATAAATATGTCTTGTTTGCTCTCTATAAATGAATTTACAATTAGACGAAATATAGAGTTTGCATAAAGTCCATATATTTGAAACGACCCGAATTAATTGATGAAAAGTTCTACAACCCGAATTGCATGTAATGCAGAGATAAAGAACATTACTAAATTCATAAATAGGTCATAAACCAATTAGAACAAGCGCGTCATGTCCGGTAGTGCGAGGAAGAATTTCAAAGAAAACGATTTTAATTTGTTTATAATTCGTTTCAACGAGAGACCTTCGTGTCGTGGAAATATTTTAGCTAGTTTCTAAGGAACAAAGAACGAGAATAATTTTATGACAAATACATATTTCAACAACGCAATAATGTCACACGCCAGTCAAGGAAAATATATTAACCACGGTTTAATTTAAGACACGAATATTTTTTTGCTATTTAATTTTAATTTGAACTATTTATTCGAACACAACATCTCTGCTCGAAAAGTAGTCACATTATCGAATCTCTAAATAAAAGTTAAGGGAGATCCATCTAAAATGATTTTACACTAAATAAGTAAACCCTTATTGTGGAAAACTACTGGAAATATGGATTTTCGAAACTGGCCGCTTCTATTTGTTTGTGTGGTGATTAGCCCAATGCGGTCCATGGCTTTGTTCTCCCACACCCTTACTATGGAATTGTGATATACAAGGTATATTTCATGTTCCAGGCCGATATTTTCTTGATAACTTTTAAATGAAAAAAAAACATACTTATTTGTTGATTAAATGGTCTTATTGTGGTCTTAAGTGGCTATTTTTGGCCATTGCGCAAATGGGAGTTCCTTTATACAAGTTTTTCATAACAGTCTCGCGGACTTCCTTTGTTACTTCGCCAATTTTGTTTCGAAACAAACAAATGTCCCCATAGGAAATAATTGGTCGAATGAAGATATCGTAGAAGTCACCCTTTTTTGACATTACTCGATCAAGTGGCACCGCTACGTTGGAACCACATGTTACTGTAGCCTCAATTGATTCAATTTGGTCACAACAAAGTTTTCTAACATGTCATGATAGCGATTATCAGTAACTCTTACCGAATCGCCTCTAGGATCCTCAAAGAAATATGACCGAATGTGCCATTGGCTCAAATAGCCCACCATACAGCCACAATGAGGATTTTCAGTGCTCCACTAGCAACTGTTTTGTTTGTTAACAAAGCCAGCCAAATCGATATATGCCTAATCTCTCGTAATGATTTTTGCCAAAAATTGAGGTTGCCTGTATTGAGCTATAAAACCTGAGTAAGTACTCCAACTTCGTTGCCGTTCATGGTCATTTTTCCGCCATTTATACGGGAATAAATAACAAACACGCCGATTTCTTGTGTACTACGTTGATGACAATTACGCAGGCGTTCACGAACATTCGGCCTCACCGCATCAATATCTTCTGGCGTACGTTGACTACCTTTTCGCCACGTTACTGTGGCGTTAGATGCCCCATAATAAATTATTATCGAGCATTTCCTATAACTATCGAATATGAACTGTTAACACTTTAAATCAATATCAACATTGCAACAAAATAATTGATTGAAATGGAAGAATATAAAAAATAATTTTTTTCAGGTCTGGCCAACAACATTTCGCTCACATCTGGAATATCGAGAAAAACATGAATGTGGAACCGTTGTATCCTTAATAGTTCGAACTTTGGCCAGAGAGATGTTTGCATTCTCGGTCTTCACTTCAAGAAAAAAGCCTTCATTTTTTTGTATATCTTATTCGCTTGCTTAATAAGCTAAAGCTTCGATGCAAGGAGATTGGTATCTCATCAACTTCTTCATCCCAACTGAATAAGGAATCATCGTATAGATTTTCGTGTACGCTAAAATTCGAACTTGATCCTCAAACTATTAACTTGCGTTTCTTATTGGTAGCTGGTAAAATTCTTCGTATGGTTTGCTGTGTCGGCTCAGGTTGATATCGATATCGATCAGGAAACATATTGTACTTTAAATGGGAGCAAAGAGGAGTAAATTCACTTTACCCCACATAACCTTCTATGATTTGAAGATTATTTGATTCATTTCACATTGCACCGAGCGCCCGCTTTGCTCCTCTTTCCCTATATTCTTTTTAAGAAGATTTGGATCATCAACAACTGTGCAGATCACAACATAAACTACTATCCGTGACAGAAGTTTTGTGTAATGAAGATAGATTTTAAGACGCAAATATTTGGCCTTTGGTTAGTCTATGGGCAAGCAAAAGATAAATGAAGTCTTAATTTAATCCTGTAGTTAATCAGATAACAAACCGGAATAAACATTACATAGTTGTCTATGCCTTTACTATAGTTAACAGCATTTTTTGTTTTGCGATGTGACACATTTAAATAAATTTACGCCTGAATAAATTATGTTCAACGTCCAGAACTCGAACGCTTTTAAAATCAAAAGTATGACCAGCAGTGTTGCAATGAACGCACAGAACCGTACTTTGATGATTTTTCCGGACATTACTTTCAAGTAATGAAATTCTTTCTTTCAGTTTTTGTGAAGTTTGCCCTACGTAACCACCTTCGCAATGATTGCATATACACAACATCAGACTTGTCAAGAGGATGTATCTCACCTTTAAGTTTAGAAAAAAGTTGTAGTAAAAAGTATTTTAATCGGATAAGTAACTACTGGCTGGAGGATTTGTATTAAGGTTGGTAAAAGTTGAAGAATGTGTTGTAGAGGGAGTGACTAAAATTCTATTAATTGAGCAATTCCTTTTTAACAGGTTTTTTAATATTACAAGATTCTTACTGTGGAAATCGAGATACCCCGATAAAGGTGACATAGTTCAATCGAAAATTTGCCAATTTGTAATAAACGATCAAATTAAGGCTTCTTTTATCTCTTGCTTACCCACAGACTAATCAACCATCAAAATTTTGTTTATCAGAAATTTTACCCACATAGGATATCTAGTTAGAAGAGTAAATCTTATTGAAATGTCACACTTGTTTCCGACCTTTGTTATTTGGCACAGTTCGCATGGATCTGTTTGCGATGTGATTAATAGATTGGAAAGATTCTAGTAGTTACGCCGATACGAGAGTAGACAATTAGATAAACAAATAGAGGTAACCTTGTCCGGCACAATGACTGATAAAATGTTTTTAAATGGTAAAAATGAAAACAAAAGAGTTTTCATACCTCGTTGAACTGCATCAAGGGCAAACAATGTATAATTGTTTTATATTTCGAGATACAAATCATTACCCAACAGTAATCCAACGGAGCCGTAAATAAATAAAGTCCTAATCGAAATAATTTGTTTAAAGGCATAATTAAAGGCATAAGTGTTGCTAATATCTCTAATCAAATTACTATCATATATGTTTATGCTAGAAAATCTTAACATTTATTAATCATAGGTATGTATGTAGTCACAATCTATTTTAAAATTAAAAAACAGAGTAGGAACCAGTTTTTGATTATTATTGTTACTACTTTATTCGAAAACATTTGACCACTTAAACCAAACGCCGATACACGGGCAGTATCAATTATCATAATTAACATCTCCCGTGTGGAAGGTAGCTGTGTATAGAGAAAATATCATTGACATTAATACAACAAATTTCTTTCGCTCAATATTGTTCGACCTTAAAGTGACGTAAGTGTATTATATCACTGTATATTCAATAGAAAACTGCGGAGATTTGTTTCTTTAAAAAATTTAGTACGATCGTAATGTCGGGGCATACCGACTGTGTATACGAAATCTGAATAAATCTATGTATGTATGTATGTGAGTATAATTGCAATATTGAGCTGATATCAGAACTGCGGATGGTTGTAAATGCTGACTGTCTGAGTCAGTGTGAAAAATCGCAAATCGACGTTGTTAATAAATGATTAATATTCTCGTTAGATTTACAAAAACCATTCGTATGTATGCTTTTATCTGAACTAACAGTTTTATGGTTCTTTGATAATTACAAGATGCTGAATTGTATCGTGGTACATAGGTTACAAAAAAAGTGTAAGCAAGCGTACTATGAATTCTATTGTAATTTAATACCAAAGAAATAACATTATAGGGTATATTAATTTAAACCTTCAGGATCAAATGTTGCTATTATTTCGTGAGCATACTGAACAATTCTTGCTAAACGATTACGAAATTCCGAAAAATAATAAAAATTAATTTCAGAGAGAAAATTTAACAGTAATTTGCTGCTGTACGCAAACGAACACATTTTGCTATTCGCCGGGCGTGCTTCTCTGTGGAAGCTCATTCCAAGCCATTGGCAAGGCCACTCATGCAGCTGTTGTAAGTTCGTTAGAGGATCAGGAAGCACACCTACCCTTTGACTAATCATATCCCAGACATGCTCAATGGGCGATAGGTGTAAGACAATTGACAGAATATTGAGGATAGCCTCTTGCATATATCGTAATTTGGCAGAAATAGGCCATAGAATAACAATGCGTTCCATATCGTTCACTTGGCTTGATTCCTTATCGTCTGAAATTAGCATCAGCATCGTGCTCTGATTAGAATTATGTAACGTACGGACAGATCGGGATGAAGATTGGAAGAATATCGTGTTTTCAGAGGAATCTCGTTTTTGTTTGTGAGCCCATGTTGGTGCTATACGAGTCTGATGTCGAAGAGGACAAGGGCAATTTTTGAATATTTCCGTAGATCGTGAGACTGTACTTACTAGGGGATTGATGGTTTGGAGCATTCACGAGGTTCTGGAACCATTCGTTTGATCATATATCCAAGAGCTAAATATTGACACATATCTAGCAAGACAATAACCGTCCTCATTTTGCAAAATACTTCTTTCAGACCTTGAAGTACCATACCAAACTCTAAGGGCCCCGTTAGTCTCCTCTATTCCCCTTTGATCGTCTAGGTAATCCAGAGGTTTTTCTTCGATGTTGCCTTTCCATCATACGACCCGTTTTAAAATCGCTTAGGTGGCGATAATGTAGCCTCTTTTTGCAATTTAATAAACTGTTACAATTGAATAACCCGACTAAACTGATTCAAAATGTACAATTGAAAAAGGGAGAGAGAGGCAGAAGACGACATAAGAATTTGTTGTTTTCATACAACCTCTTTTGATTTCGAATTTAACGGGTTATAGGTTTTCTAAGTCCGTAGTTGGTATGAATTATAACGGAGGTTTAAACAAAATAAAATTTAAACCTTCTAAAAGGCATACATTCAGGTTTGAGGAAGCACGATTAGCATCATCGTACAAACTCAATTTACGACCAGAGCGATTCCTGTACTATTTGATTTAAATATTCTTTTCAATGGTGTAAAATGTTATTGTATATGTCAATATAAGTTTGCAAATATAGATTTTTTGAATTATTATATTTACTGATCTTAAACATAATTGAAATATTTTATCTGCGTCATCCTTAAAATTTAAGTTCTAGAGTTCGTTGGGTTTGAAATAATTTTTCTTAAGCATTTTCCGTTAGGTACACAACATTATGTTGGTAACATAGAATTTGCAACACCTGAACATTTTTTTGCAACTCTTGGCTGAAATGTTATATTACTAGAAACTTGATTGAAATTTGGGTTATAAAGGAAGAATGTTGATGTAATTAATATTTTGTATTCGCCCTGATTAGATTATTATCAAGTGTTAAGATGTGCGACTTCATTAGCATTATTGTTTCCTCTTTCTATTCAATTTTAATTGGGTAAAGAGAGATTGAATTGTTTTTCTAAAAGGTACCGGTTTGCCGTTTCTCATGTATGGCTCAAAAGTGATCAGGAATGTCGAAAAAAGGTAATAAATCAAAAGGAAAATGTGACCTCTGTCTTAAGAGATCACTTCTCGGGTTAGTGGTGAAGGCTAGTAACTTTTGAAACGGCCTATAATATCTTTTGGACATAAGCCCTAACTCTCCTCTGTTATCACTGGCTTAGCGAAGAATTTAAAGGAATCTCGAATAGCGCAGACTTGCTTTTAGTGATAAATTTATATTTTGTTTGGGGATGATTAAGTAGAGACGGTCACCAAATCTCTGGAGTTACCGCACAGGTAACCATCACCCAGTAACTTACACGGTAGAAAAACTTAGAAAAGAACATACGACGATATTGTATCAACGATTAACGCAGTTATGCAACCTGCCCAGATTTTTAGGTATTATTACATGTTGTGGGCAAGTTGTTATTGTATTGTTTAACATAAACGTACAATTTTTTTCTAATAACGTTTGTGACAAGATGAGCACGACAAGATTGGAGCAATTTTTAACACAAAACATCCTAATTTTTTCAACATTTCCGTTTCTAAATAAATGGCCTCCTTTAAATGTACCAATGGCAAATAGGGACAGTAAAAATTAATTAGGTGATATGTATATTTAATTTGTTATAAATAAACTGGAATAGATTCGTACGCAAGGTACAGATTCATCTGGATTTATTTAGAGGTTAACATATATGTGGCCGTATGTATCTCGCTACATATATAACTGATAGTGGCTCAGCTATTAACAAAAGGAGTGCTTCAATAGTTTAAGTTTGGATGAGATTACGGAACTTATCCTTATACTGGGCGTTATATTCCAGTCAAAATTTCAAAAAGAGACTCTCGATTATTCAGGTACTTGAACTCTATGGGTAAACACGTAATTTAGGTTATTTATTATAAAATTGTAGATCTTGTCAAATAATAATACCAGATTTTGTCATAAAAGTGTTGTAATTTCTCTCATTTAGTATAAATATAATAGCAGAATAATATACTTACGCAGCTCCGTTGAGAAATCGGAAGACCATGAAGAACTCGAAATTTTGACTGAAACTGGATGCAACTATACAAAGTGCGTTCATGAACGAGATCACAATGAGAACCTTCTTCCTGCCAAGAGCATCGGCCGCCGAGCCCCAGACGTAAGCACCGGCCATCATGCCAATGAATATTATCGAATTCAACCATCCTTTGGTATGTGTAGTTAACTTGAGATCACACTGCGCTGAAGGTAATATGAACGACATGGAGACGACATCCATCTCCTCGGAGGTGCTGACGAAGCCGCATACCGCCAGCAATAGGTAGTGAAATTTTCCATATTCGGTTTTCTCTATGGCACCTTCGAAATCGGCTTTGATGTATCCGCCCTTTTCCGGATCGGAGGACCCAAGACCCAAATCATGGAATGTAACCAACTCAATGTCTTTGGAGCCGTTCTGTATAGCGGAAGGTTTTACACTGCCGTTACTATCCTTCGAATCACTTTCTACCATTATATAATACGAAGGAAGAAATTCGTTGACGTGGATGGAGACGACTGGATGGATATAATCTTGATCAGATCAAAGATCACTTTGAGTGTCAGTTAAAACGCGCCTGTAACAGAAAATAAAAGAAGTAATTAAGAGAAACATTGCTTATTTACTAAATTCAAATACAGTGTTACAACAAGATAATTAGCATTAGTAAGCTAATGTCACTAGGAAACTGGACGGATTAGCATCCTATTAGCGCAATGTTGGAAAAAAGTGGCGAAAGCAAGGTTCAAGTAATTAAGAAACTTAACATGTAGTAGACAATTTTTAATTAGCTGAAAAATGTTTATATTCCAATGTTAAATTAACTTTAAAACATAAGAATTTTTCATGTATATCCCTCATACCAAAGAATTTATCGGATCGATAAAATCGGAAAGAACGAGGCCACAAGTCACGAAAATTTCTTACTCGTGAAGGCTTTTCTCCTCAAATGGGGAAAATTCGCTGCCTTATTCTAGTAAAAGATTGGTCAAAACGGTTTCGAATGGGTAGGAATTCCTGAAAACCGGCACAAGAACAGAAAGGAAGGTAGAAGTGGTGACCGAGGACAACATTGCCTTTATTAAAATGTCGGGGCTTTCTGATACGAGTCTTTGCCGAATCCTACACAATCATCTAGATATGAATAAAATTAGCGCAAGGTGTGTGCCAGAACATATTTCAGAAATTCAGCGCCAGCGTCGTGTTGAATGTGCTCAATCCTTTTTATAGCTCACTTGAGAAATCCTTGTGGACGTGTTGAACACAATTAACACAGGAAATGAAATGGGTCTTTATGATCGTTTGTCCAAAAGGAAGTCCATGGAATTACGTAATGGCTAAGATTTTTTGAGATAGAGATTATTCTAGAGAAGCATGGAATACTGACCAGATGCTTGCGCTTGCTGCATGACAACCCACTCATGCACACTGCTGGAAATACAGAATTCGTAAATGCGGCTTCGAACAATGCAATCATTTACCATATGGATCACATATGGTCCCGAATGTTTGCTTGTTTGCAAATTAGTAAAAGAACCTTCGCGTGACGTTGATGAACTGAAGGCTACCGGTTGGGCATATTTTGAGAACAAAGAGAAGGACGTAGGGAATTTTTGGCGCTACCTTCACATAATATGTAGAAATTATTCTAAAACATATTTACTACCTGATATCATCAACTAGCTGCGGGGGTGTAACAGCGATAATCTCACATTGTCACTATCACTTTTGGTATTTAATTCTAGCCTATAACAACTAGAGCTGAATGGTGTCACCCGAGTGTACAAATAATTGTGAAGTTAAGCAGGCAGTCGTAACAATCAGTAACCGCTAACAAAAAAGTCATTCATGCTGTCTGGATTTCATAAATTTTCTCTTACAACGCAATTTCCGTTTTAATGAAGGTAAAGGTACAACTGCGACAATAACAGAAAGTCATTGCTTGCAACAATATTCAAAGCATTCTCAAACTACTCACCTCAAACGATCAAAGTTAATTCGACATTGGAACATTTTAAGCATCAAATACACAAATAACCTACTTGCAAAGTAATCGAATTGAAGAATAAAATTTTTACGGTCACACCACACGATGGTAAATGTTTGTTTACACTTAAATTGAATTAGATATAACGTTCACTGAGAACCTTGAATAAATTAACATAGGTTCCAAGCTTCTGTTTCTCGTATGTTCTTGTTACTGTTTATGCTTATACACCGTAAAAATATCAACTTTTTCGACATTCGAATGGTTAATTATGAATTGCGCGACATACAGCGTACCATGCGGGACGTTAGCATTCGAATTCATTAGACAAGTAGCGATAAGTACTTAAAAGATCGAATACGATGCATAAAATAACGCACATGCACACAAAATAAACCGCTCAAGCACAAAACAAGTCCTTTAATTTAAGTATTTAATCTGAGAAACGTGGTCATTTAGAGATTATAAGGAAGTATTTATAAAGCATTTAATGAATTAAGGCGCTATGTACTCTTTCAAATTTAGACGTTCCGCCAATTTCGCCGCCTTCTCAATCATAATTCACCGGTATTCCGTTTGCCTGTCGATCGGTTCAACGTTAGTGGTGGTGAAACGATGAAACAAACTATCACAACTACATATATCAAACTACACACTTTAATAATATCCCTAAACAAATTATATCAGACTGCATACTTCGTGGTGTGTATTTAATATTCGCCAGGCGCATGCGTCGCTTGTTTATCCTACCGCTCATATTTGTTATTTAGCCGTATAAATAAGTAGATTGAGTGTGAATTTTCGCAGCCACTTTGTCATTGTATGCACATCATCCATACGCGGGATCGTATAGTGTCCTCTTCCTCTGACATACTATTTTTCCATGCACTCGTCTTGAAAAGTAGTTGTTTCTTCTAGCTCTTTGTTATCGAGACTATGCGCGCTATCGATAATTTGTGAGCTCTTACTAAATATTTTTGGCATTTGTACAGGATTATTGCTTATACCTCGACCTCCCTATTATTTGTTTTATTGTTATATAAGTATACTTGAAAGTTTCGTAAATTACAGCCTATTCACAAAGTGCGTAGGCGGACAATAATTTCTTCCCAAAGAAAGTTAGCGAAAAAATTTTCAAATGAAAGTTGTTGGAAGGGAAGTTATGTGCAACACGAAACTATACTCAAGTATACAGAGCTTTTGGGTG
The DNA here is from genome assembly GCA_902654985.2 of Oryctes borbonicus. Classification (NCBI taxonomy): domain Eukaryota; kingdom Metazoa; phylum Arthropoda; class Insecta; order Coleoptera; family Scarabaeidae; genus Oryctes; species Oryctes borbonicus. Next base: position 3,566,551 of record LR736857.1, read on the forward strand.
TTCCGCTTCAATACATGTTAACCTTCTTTGACATTCCCTATACCTACATACTGCGACGGTGGGTGATGCAATCGACACCGCCGGGATGTGGACAGCGCTTCGATTCCTTCGTGTGTTTTCGTTCTATATTGTGTACATTGTAATATGCAACGGAAATACACGAGGTTATGCGCGTCCCTTGGCTTACATTATTACGTATCGCCGCTGCTTATCTAACTTAGATGTTTAGTAGAAGTGTCTTTCGGGTGATGTCGTGTAGTTAATATTTTACTTGACGTTTCG
>LR736857.1:3577579-3591945 GCA_902654985.2 Oryctes borbonicus
ATGTTAAGAACACCAATGTGCAACTATGCATACTATTGTGTGTGCTGCTTTCTAATGTAACAAGGTTTGTTGCTATTAGTTCCTCACTGTAAAGGGTAAAGAGGCAGTTTATTATTTCGCCACATGCAAATGCCTAAGAAATCGGCTACTTGACCCTGGCGGGTCTCGAACTCACAACGACTAATTCTGTCCCAATCAGGGGCGGGACCTATTACTACTGGACCACCATCTTATGGGTTCAGAATTAATTGGATCTTGATGGAAAAATTTTATCCTCTCAATTCTTTGAATGGCCATGAGTTCAGATGCTGTGTAAATCATTTCACTTATCACTTATGAGTCAGCGCTTGGCACGGTACTTGCCTTTCCTTTCATGCGCTAGGGTATCAATACGTGAGCATTAAATATTTAGCTTCTTGTGGTTATTGTAACTTTACTCAGTAACATTATAGTACATGTTCTAATTTGGGATCACCCAGTCTCTTTCTTGTCTGATATACGTAAATGCGGTTTTAAAAGGCATTATCTTTTTGCTGTTGTTATCGCAGCTCGTGCTATTCATAGTAGCAAATCGTAAATTAGCATTGCAAAATCCGACAATTTACTTGTTAATATTTTTATGTAACAGCTAAGTGCCAGATTAATGCAAAACGCATAATTGCGGAACGCCATGTAGCGTCGGCTACTTATAATCGACGCAAAACGATAATTAGTAGGTTCGGTATAAAAGCGTTAAAATCGTCATGTTAACTGGAAATTTATTCAACGTAAACAAAAGAGGTTTTTTAGGGAAGAAAGAAAAACGGGTAGATGACATTGAATTATTCTTAAGCGAACAATTAACTTGAATACGTTCTATGTACAATTTCTTAGAAAGTTGCCTACGTCAATCGTTGAGATACAGAAAGAAACGGTAAAGACATATTTAAACACAGAAAGGATCTATCAGATGATCGTTTCTGTGTGTTAAGATCAGAACTATAACCCGTGAAAACTTCTTGAAGATATGAGATGGAACTAAATCCTACCACATCGCAAACGACGCTCCGACCTCTCCTAACAAGTGGACAGCATAAAGTTACCTGAGATTGTTCAGAACGGACGTCCTCGTAGCTGTAGGGATCCGGATTGAACATTCTCAATAAAGTATCTCTTCAAAATAGAATTAACCAGAGAAGTGCTAATATGTGGTAGTTAACCTGAAGACTAGGCAGACGAACAATTTCTCTGCAAGTATCAACAAGGAGAAGCATATTAGATGAGGAGCAGCCTAACCTAAGCCTAAGTCGTAGTATCTAACTCGTTATAGATATTTTTCCAGACTACGTAGTTGTTATATAAAATTAGGATGTTTGTTCGAAAGTTAAGTTACTATTTCTTGGAAAAAGCACTGAATTAAAAAGAAGGTCGTCTTTGACGTATATGCAAAAATCACCAGCAGAAAAGAAATAATTCCATAATAAAACAATTATTTATAATGTTCATAATTAATGAAGCATCTATAAGGATAAACTTTGAGTCACTAGCTAAAATTAGGAAAAATTACTTTTTACTACTTCTTACTAACCGTAATTAGCATTAGATCATTCGCTATATACTAAAAGCATTTAGATGTTTGTTGTTATAATGCTTAGATAAATTATCAGCGGCAATTCCTGTGTAAAAAGGAACTAATGCTGTCAATAATCGTGAATAATATTTATTTATGATGAATAATCCATCAAAATACAGCGTATTTTTTGCTTCATTTTGATACTCAAAATTACCAATGTTGATATTGCACTGTTATCAATTCAGTATAAGTATTAAATGTAATTCTACCTTTAAAAGCAGGGGATATGTCAATTGAGTCACATCTCAACATAATAGTGTTCACAGAAATCGTTACTAATTGATACTAATAGCGATTTCTGTTGTATATAGGACCAAACTAGTAAATTAGTAACATGTATGTTGTGACTGGATGTTGCTTGCAGGAATTATACAGGCTATTTCACGAAACTCGCCAGTTACAAGGTTCAATGATGTTATTATGAATAGATCTCTGAAATTTTGAAATAGTTGTAACACCAGAACCCCCGTTGTTTATTTTTTTTCGAAAATAGTTTGCGCTATCCTTAACTATGTAATATATGCTTCAAATTATCTTAATATCAAGAAATAAAAAAATAATGATTTTGTGTACATAGAGTGCCTCGGTTTCCCGGTGTTTATATTTTCTGAAAATAATTCACGTCATCCTTTACTGTGTAATATGCTTCAGATTACATGTTGGCATTGTAAGGCATTGTACTCTGAAACCAGGATTCGAGGAATTTGGCCGCTAAAAAAAGTTGCGTTGAAGAAGAAATCTCAAGACTAGTGGGAGATCATTCCAGGTCAGAGACAGGCCAAGCAATTTCTGATTTAACACAGGCTTACATTTACAGCGGACCTACTAAGCAGAGATAGGAAGTTGTTAGAGCAATGGTGGGCCTGTTAACAGAACACTCTATGCTCAAAAAGAGCACATGAGCAATCTGGGCCTGACGGAGGAAACAGCATGTAGATTCTGCCAGGTGGAAGAAGAGCCGTCCATATGCTGTGCGAATGTATTGCGCTGGCAGGAGTACGGCTCACAGAAATGGGTTCGGAATACCTAAAAGCAGAGGGATCACTCACAATACTGCTAAATCTAGTAAAGAAAGCAAAGCTAATGTAATTGATCTAATGAGAGAGGAATCAGTAGACCTGAAAGGGTCTCAATGCGATAGGTCAAGGACCACCCCGGGTAATAATCTAATCTAATCTATAACATGATATTCTTTCAATCTATACAGTTTCATCGAAATCTGAATTTTTGGGTTGCTGGTATTTCCTTGTTCCTTGTAAGATGAAAAACATTTATGAAGAGCATTTGATTACAAGATTGGAGGTGTGTTTACTTCTAACAGGACACTTGGGACGAATCGAGCCCACCAATGATTTAAATGGTAGATCAATATTCGATCTAAACATTAGTTTATTGAACGAGAACTGGTGGTTGTTCAACAATCAAAACTTTGAAAAGATTGATTTTATTTTGAGACAAGCAATATAAAAGAACGTAATGTTACTTTCTCAATCACCTTTTAGCTGTGATTTTTTATACATGGATTTAAACACGTTTGTTTCGGTCCTGTCCCACTGTGTATTCTTTCGCAATACATGTTTTGTTTGAACTAATCGCAATTGGCAATCCTCCTACCCCTCTGGATCAACGGGTTTTTGCGACTTGATAAAGGAATCGCGATTTGTTTGTGTCTACATTTGGTTAACATTTTAATGCTGATGTATAAAAGCTGTATTTTTTTTCTGATAATCTAAAATCACGATTCTTAGATCATGATCTGTGATCAGGGCCCCAAAGGTTTCACAAAAAACAAATCTATTTGAATTTGATGTGGTTAATTAATATCTCCAACCTCACATTCGATGCTTCCTATTTTTTGATAAAACTGACGATGTTTATATTTCAAAATGAAAACGAGTGAATCATCAGTTTAACGAAGAATTAAAATAACATACATAAAGAAGTAAAAATTAAATGGTTGTCGCATTACAAGTGAAAAAGGAAAAAGTAATAACAATTATGCTAGTAGGAATCCCATCAAGTTCTATATCAAAAGGATATGTAAAAGTCAGATGGATGAAACAAATTGCTAAAATATTGGCAAACTGGCTCTGCGGCAAGTAGTTCACAGATAGAAATGGAAAAATAGAAGGAATGTTTGCTAAAGCAATCGCGATTTGTTTGTGTCTACATTTGGTTGACGTTTTAATTTTGACATATAAAAGCTGTATTCTTTTTCTAATAATCTAAAATCACGATTCTTAGATCATGATCTGTGATCAGGGCCCCAAAGGTTTCACAAAAAACAGATCTATTTGAATTTGATGTGGTTGATTAATATCTCCAACCTCACATTCGATGCTTCCTATTTTTTGATAAAACTGCCGATGTTTATATTTCAAAATGAAAACGAGTGAATCATCAGTTTAACGCAGAATTAAAATAACATACACAAAGAAGTAAAAATTAAATGGTTGTCGCATTACAATTGAAGGAGGAAAAAGTAATAACAATGATGCTAGTAGGAATCCCATCAAGTTCTATATCAAAAAGATATGTAAAAGTCAGATGGATAAACAAATTGCTAAAATATTGGCAAACTGGCAGCGGCAAGTAGTTCACAGGTAGAAATCGAGAAATAGAAGGAATGTTTGCTAAATTGCCGGTTGTGCAATAACCAAGAGGTATAGGGACTAATCTACCTCGGCCAAACGTATCTCAAAGGTTTCGGGAAAAATGTTGAATACTTTTTAGAAGCAGCGCTATTTGTCCTTGGAATTTTAAATAATACTACTGACAAAACTAACAGCAACATTATGCCAATTATTGGAAGTATTGCGTAAGAAAGCAATGTTTTTGAATATCCACCATTCATTTTATTATTACCAATGTCCTGTATTGTCTGTAGTCCATAACGTAAGTATTTCTTTTATTAGAATTAAGAAATATTTGCTTATTTCAAAACAATGCAATCAATATATATCAAAAATAAAATTTTTAATTTCTTTTTTATCTTTATCATGCTACTTCAGAGGAAAAGCTCTATTACTCGCTCCAACATTAAAGAAATATCTATCTTGACGTTTTAAAACAGAATTTTGAATTGAAGGGGATGTACGAATCTCTACTTAACCACACCTACGTACCTTGAGAATTAATGACTATACATTGTGAGTCATCTCTGTGTGCTTGGAAGGAAAATTTATTAAAGGAAAATTGTGTCATACCAACTTAAAAGCAATGTTGTGCGCATATCCTTAGCAATTCGTAAGTATACAATTACGGGTGCAGTTATGCCTAATTTGAGCGTCGAGAATCATAATCATGTAATACGCATTCCCGGAGAAGTACTGGTTTCCACAAATGCTAACTTCTTTGAAGAGGCTCTAATAACCGAAAAAGAACACAAATGTTGGAGCAAACCCTTTTGCTTTTCTGAATGCTGGAGTTCGAAGACTGATGTTAGGAATTAGTTGTTGATAGTATATGTACCTTCTTGATCAATATTGAATCAATATTGGCGGTGAAATATTGCCCAACTTTTAGGACTATAAAATTTTGCTTATACAAGGTGTTCAGTTTGAACCCTGTTCTATGGGTTACTTTTTTGTTCTCAAAATTTACGAAACAATTGAATTTCTTGCTGTAGTGTCGGAGTCTCGTATCAGAAGAACTATTTACTGTGCCAGTTCACCATTAATGTCTCCAACAATAGAAAATACAACGAATAATTAATGAAATTCTAATCTAAAGGTATTTTTCAACATTTTTACCATTATGAACTAAGCACAGATTAGCTCTTCTTAAAATGTTGTTTCTTTTCGTAATATTCGGCCATCAATATTTAACAAAAATTGTGCAAATCAAAACGTCATTATCATGGTCCACTGGGCCGAGATTTCTAATCGGCTCTTTAAAAAAATGTGGAAATATTTTCCTAAAATGATGCAGAATGACTCCTGGATTCCGAAAATGTAAAAATATATACAACAGAGTTCAAACTGAACAGCCTCTATTTATTATGTTCTACTTAAGAAAAACTTCTCATCGGACATAAAAAAAAAGGCGCAACCTTTCGGATCCGCCACGATGCCTTACACCGTATAAAATAATACTACCGCTTCTAAAAAGAAAAAACGGGAACGATGCAGAAGAAAGAAAAAAAGCAAGGGCACGGTTAACCTGCGGAAGTGTTTGATAATTTGCCGGGTGTATCTTGACTCCGGTGCCAAACGTCCATCAGATCCCAACTCGCGTATCGCATCGATTATCTCATTTCCGATATCCGCGATTGCGACAGAGTCGCAATTAGCGGTTTAATGGACCGATCTTATCCACATGTATACGTCCAGAATGCACACGCGAATTTGTACCTTTGCGTTCTATCATCACCATTAACAATCGTTTCGCTATTTGGTTGTAGTAGTAGTTTGACGTTGTTGCAAATTAAATAGCGGGAAAAGAAGTAAACTAGGAGACTGGCACCGAGGATTTTCACATCATCTTAGATACTAATTTTAGACATAATTAAATCTGAATGCGTACGTAAACGCTTGAAGAGCAGAATTAATACTTAGGCTAATCTCAATATAAGGATATTATTTATGCAAAAGCGTTTGCGCGTGATATCATGAGATTGGGAATCACCTAACACTTCATTCAAATTCAAATTGATTCCAAATTCCGGTAATACCGTTGATGATGGTTACGTTTTTATTTGTCACCAAATTAGCAAATTATATATAATTTACCAACGGGTTTTCTTTGTTCGGTTATAAAATTACTGGACATTAATGAATAATAACGATCAGATTTAGGTGATTTCATTTTATTAAAATGTTTACTAGTTGGGTAATGTACCCGCTTTTTATAATTTAATTTTCATCCTATTCAAATAAATTGCGCCTTTGTAATGATAAATAACCAATAGCAAGTAGAGGTCGTTAATGTTTTCTTTTCAATATATTCGTCATTATTAATTAAGTTATTCTGAACTTACTGGTACCTAACGTTATTGCTATTAGATATGATTTATTTGCAGTAATTGGAGGCAACAAATTACTCGCAACAAGTATACCAATTAGCAATACAAAGGATTTTTGGAGTTCCACTTGAAACAAGTGTAAGGTGAAGATTGCAAAATTAGTAGCAGCTTAAAACGTTTATAAATGGACAAGATACCGACTTTTAACTTCAGATGAAACTAAAATAATTATTATAATTGTCCCTATATGCTCATGCGTTGTTTCAACTCGAAACTGTTGACTAATTTGTATCTATTTAATTCCAGATAACCCGTATTCATGTTGGTGATAAAACTAAATAAACATTAGGTTACGTAGCATAAACAGTTGTTATCTGTAATAGAGTCGGTATATAAAACAATGAAAGTGATCAAGACAATAAAAATTATTAAATTTTCAACAGATTTTAATCATTTTCTCCAAGGAAGAACAAGTTATATTGTAATTAGCTTCAGTTTGGATTAGGATTAGGATTAGGCAAGCTTGATTTACAACCTACATATTCTATCTTATAGCTTTTATCAATATACCGGCGTATTAAAAAAATCAGTTTAAGTCTATTGGAGAGATCTTTGAGATGATCAGGATATTCATATTGGGTGAATAATGCAATATAATCTTCATCAGCCTTATAAGGGGATCATTTAAAGCCGCGCCGAGTGGGCACCCGGCAAGCCTCTAAAGAAGAAGAAAGAGGTTTGAGGCATCTGTCGCAACTGGGATGCAAAAATCATGTTAATTTGCGGTGGGTCCCAAGCCACGAAGGTATCGAAGGCAACGATTGCTACACAAGCCATTGGCCCTAACCCCTTTTACGGGCTCCAAAAGAACCACATAGAACATGCAATAAAAACATGGGAGGACAATCAAAGGGCCTCGTACTGGGAAAGTGTTCCAGGACAAAAACAGACAAAAGCACTTATATTAGGTCCGCCAAAGACAGCAAAAATAGTGCTATCGTGCAGCAAAGGTGAGATGAGACTACTGGAAGGACTTTCGAGATGCCATGTAGCCCTAAAATATCATTTATTCGAACTAGGAAAAGCTGAAGACCAAATCTATCGTCTGTGCCAAGAAGATCTGGAGGTGGCAGAACACATCCTATGCAAATGTGTTGCCATCAGTTATACACGACACGAATATTTAGTAGAGACATAGAAAGACTAGCATACATACATATCACGAGAATCATGAAAACCCCGCCTGAAGCTGCTGTGAAAGTCGTACTTAATTTAGAACCGCGATAAGGATTTATTAAAAGTCCGGAGACAGGTCCCGCCAGGCTCAGAATGATAAACGTTTATAAACGATGCTACTATGCAAGCTTCGTAAAACTATGGCCTCGGAGTATCCAAGGTCTAGAAGAGCTATTAGCTCTTCTGAAGAAGCAGCAGTTGAGGAATCACTATATGAAAGAATCGCAGTAAGACAAGCCAGTTCTACCATCTCTTACTATATCAAATCTAAGCTACTTTTTGGTAATGGTATTTAAGGAAAATGATTCCATTGTGGTATATGCTGGTATAACGACCAATATGTAATACTCTTTGGTTCCAATTAAGCGCCTGTTCTTGTTCTTGTTGATATATGAGTGATATGTTTATTGACAGTACGTAGTACGTAGCCAGTGTTTCATAAACTACAAATTACCAGCACTTACGAATACCTGGAATTGAAATTTGAGGGTAAAATGAGATCAATGGCATCGCTATTGTTTACTATTGTCATACTGCTCTTTTTACCAATTGTTACATATGTACCAGCGTTAACTCGCGCAAGGTGATCTTTTGTCTCAGATATGATACATTCGATTATTTTGTATTATTTTAGGCTGCTTAAAAGCTGTTGTTTGGACAAACACTTTACAATTCGATGCGGCATCTTTTTAGTTTGAATATGAACATACGCATTATATTTCATACAAATTCTATCGAAATCTATTCCAACATCATTCGACACATTTCCCATTTAAAATTCTCAATCTATTTCAGGTTATAATTATGTTAAATTTTCAAGTAAATATACTTTATAAGGTAATAGTACATTAGCATAGAAATATGTGTTAATACGAAACAGAAATTGATAACTTTCATAATCATGTAAGTAATGCAAGCAAACATGAAACATTTTCATATAATGCTGATTTTTCGAAATGTTGGACGGGTAGTAGGGTAAGTGCTTTTGTGATCCCGGATGTACTGCAATATTCGACCGCAAAATTGTACGTACGTCCCTTGTGACATAAATAATTATTTCCTGTTATCTGCTACGTAAGTCAATCGTTACTACCCTGATCTGTGTGAATCACGGGTTAGTTACGTTGGTTGCCATTGACAGCGGAATGTCATGGAAGGGACGTAAAAATAATAATTACATTGATATAGCAATGTTTAGTTAGACCCAGACGTGTCAATTTGTTTCATTTTGTTTGTAACTGGAAAAATTTTTGCACTTCAGTAATACTTTATTCTCATATTTTTGGTACTGTAGCTTTGAAAACGCTTCTACTAAAAAAAAAAAAAAAAACGCAAGACTCAACATCAAGGATTCTTAATAAACTCCATATTCTGTTAGCAGACGATCGAAATGTATTAAATTACAAATATTTTATTACCATTCTCGTTGTTAAATATATTTTTTTTTACATTGCGTACGCGCAATATATCACACGACACCCATCATACCTACATACGTACCGAGATGAATGCGTCACTTTTTATTAAGCCTAAATAAGCAATTACCGGATCCTCTTAATCTTCTTAAGATGACGTGTGGTGTTCCTCTCGATGCCTGTCTCTCTCGCGCACTCTTTCCATATTACATTATCTGTGTCTACGTGCATCCTTCAACGAATCTGCACAGCACACAAATACACATTGTAGATGTCGTCCGTGCATGGTGCATCCGAAGCATTTAGTGCAGAGTCGTTATGTTATACTATTCGTATATGTACTCCGCAGGTATAATAATGAGCTTAGCTAACTTAATATGCATAACTGATTATGAGGTGGAATGTGTAGCGAACGTAGGGGGCGCGTCGGTCGTTCTTCTGCCCTGGCCGGCATATAGAACCGTGGACCTATATGGAGACGAGGCGGAGGAGGTAGAGGACGGCAAAAAAGTCCGTGTCACACCTCGAGGAGGAATTCCGATGCGAAGCGGACAATAGATGCCCACCGCGGGCGCACGATACTAGAGGGTAGAGTTTTTAAGAACGGGACACCGGGCGTCCACCTACCGCGCGCGACAAAAACCATTTATATTTAAAAAGGAACGACTAGAAGTTAAGAAGCTAAACAATCAAGAGCATCGGCTGAAGATCGCGCAGTTAGTGATACGTTAGAATCAACTTCTTACAGATCAGATTTATTTTAATTCGTTTAACTTTGATTAAATCAATGGTAAATGTATAGGTTTACTAATGGAAAAAAAAACTGTTCGGTAAATTATTCTACAGGGCGTTACTAAACCTTCAACCGGTATCATTGAAATTATTTGAAACTTAAACGGTATCATTCTTTTATGTTTCCTGACACACAACAAATACGTTTCAAGCGAAATTCTTCTACGTCCCTTTGCTTTTGCTCACGGAACAAGAATGATATCAAATAAACTTGGTAATATTGTTGCAGGATTTCAAGGAAATTAATTTAAATTACATTTAAAATGAGAAAAATCGAAACTATACAAACGAAGTGATAAAAACTGTTTTTTAGCGATAGTATTTTTTTTATTACAGCGTAAAGTTCTTATGGAAATTGTTACTTATTCGTATGCGGTTACTAACAGATCTATTAATAAACTTCGTGTAAACTTGAAAGAGCCTTAACTCTATTAAATTATGAAAAAGATTATTTCTGCCTCCATCATCCTAGCAATTTTGGTTAATCAAGACCAGGAAAAGGCTGAATTCATACGGTGAGTGGGCTGGAGCAAAACACTCAGTTACGGTGTCTTTCCTTTTGAATTTTAAAGTAAAATCCTATACACATAACGGCGTGGCCCTGTATAGCACAAGCTATGAGACTTATAGAACCAGTAGAATGCTGGCAATTTTTGAAGATTACTGAAGTCTAACCAATAACTTCTTCATAAGCATCTAGCAGAAGTACTACGGCCTCTTACTCAATTTAGGGTTCCAAATAATGCATGAAAGTAGAATTTGCACAAACAATATAAATTGTATACAAGGCAATATAATTCAATAGGGGGATAGTGAAATTTCTATTTCCATGTTGTTTGTTGTTGACTGGATTCTTTTTTATTTTACGAGGGTAGCTTGAAATGATTCAACCTAACGCAGGAACAAGTATTTTTTTGTCGAGTTCGGTTTTATTTCTTACTTTGCTCACGTTGTTGTTATTGTTCCCAATTATTTAGTCCGTCCAAATAGTAGCTAGCATCTTGTTCTGAATAAGAGGCTCACGAATGCGACGACTTCCTCATTTGATGAAAATCTCCGCCCTCCGAGCAAAACTTTGAGCCTAGGAACCAACTCGAACACCAATTCGTCAAGTTTTGCCTTGACAACTATTGAAATGTGGCACGGTGCGTTGTCTTTGGTGGTTTTTTCTTCAAATGCCGCTATTTTTTCATTATCTGCCTCCAGCTTGTTAAATAATGACTCATAATATGACCCAGTTATTATTTAAAAAAAAAAAACAATCGCCATCCCGGGCAACAGCCTCTGCTTTCCTCAGTGCCACAATTCGCAGTCCCCTGTTTCGACTACGCTTTCGCTTCAAGGGTGTATTGGTTTATTCGGGATTCATCTATAGTTATTAATCGTTACCAAAACTCGACTTAGACTGTTTTGGAGATTCCATGTTTTTGATTCCAACTGAGCAGGTGCCGCATCTAACGTGAGATTAGGGCTTTCATGCCAAAATCTTTAATCAATAGAACAAACACATCCCTCCAGATGCCCACAGCCGCTGCTCTCTCTCTAAACTTATTTCTTTTCCGATGTTATCGGTAGTCGTCACAGTTTTTGGTCGTTCCGATAGTTCGTCGTCAACCAAACTGGTACGACCAGGTTTAAACTCAGCTGCCCATAATTTCACTGCGGCGAATGATTGTGCGCTGTCCCCGTAAACAGCGTCGATCTCGGTTTTTAACATCGACTAACACAAATAACTCTTAAACCACGACTGAGCGTTCAATATGGCTAAAATTTTCCAGTGTTTTTCAACCCATGGATAGTATTTTTGACAAGTATGCCATCTTCGTGTTGAAGGTTGAAATATATTGCTTAGTAGGTTTCCTCTGTCCCACCGTCCCTTACTTCTTGTTTAACAAGTAGTTGTAATAGTTTTTTTATAAAACATTTCACTTAATTACAGCTTAATAAATGATTTTGCGACACTAACTCTAAAAGATCCGTTTAACAAAACTAGCAAATGGAAATAAATTTTGCTGTACTTGCCATGATGACCATTATCAATTTTTTTGTTGTAGCTGGTTGGAAACATTTTGGATATATTTTATGCATATAACGAATTTGAGATAAAATACGACTTTTAATTTTGGGCGAAATTATTATATGTATTGGGTATAGCTTACTTCATATCTCAAAAGTTCGTAGAGACCGTTTAATTTTGTTTATTGATATTTAAAAGGCGTTTATACTCTTTCAAATTTTGACATGTGTATTGACGGGTTATTTATTTTATCAACAAATACATAACAAAGGATAATGTTGCTATTTTTAATTTAGGATGCATTTTTGGGGAATAATTCGCTTTCGGTACTAAAACAATTGAAGCAACAATTTAAAGCTCTGAAATTTAATATTATTTTGTTTCTTTTTGCAATGGTATAAATATCAGAATTACATCTATCTCAGCTTTAATGGTGTTCGAGCTGTATGTTTCTAAATTTCCAAAGTCGAAAGTTGTACTAAACATATGATCTGTTAAATTCAAAGACAAAATAATGGATAAAGTGTAATAGTAAAAGGATTTTAACGCAAACCAGGGAAACCGTATATATAAGGAGACTTCAATTAAAAGTACACAAATACTCTATCAAAATTGTTTAGAGGATTGCCTTGATTATTTAAATTTTTTCGTACAACAAACCCAGCGTTTACACAGGGAAGTATTGCCGACACTAGCGCAAATACGATGGCCAAACTAAAAACGTGGTGGAAGGCAAATTTCGTGGCGCAGCATCTTGTTAATATTATTTAAAAATTCCAAGAGCGTAAATTTTATAATTGCAGTAAACACAATGCACAAATGCTCTTAGAATTGTCTCATTATTTTCTCTCTGCTAGTACCAGTGTGTAAACGAATGGTAAACGCTCTGCACATGAGACCAAAACCTTTATCGGAATAAGAACATTTTTTGAAAAGAATGGTGTTTAATTATAGCATGTGGTCTATTTATGTTACTTCTAATTGATGTGGAACTACTTTGTCTCTAATTCTAAGAATTCAAGGTACCCACATGGTTCTTAATTTATTAGAGGCTTCCTTTGTGGTTTTGCTGTTAAAATCTCAACAAAAATAAATATTAGTGCGAAATCTGATTGGTGTGTTAATTTCCGGTACTATTTATAATAATAGACTGTACATATTATCAAAATCTAATCTTGATATTCTACAACTAGCTAGTGCCTCGCAACTCTTTTATATCCACGATAAAATTCCTCTCACTCCGACTAATATCCGAAGATTATAATCGCTGGTAATTAACAATTTCGTGACCTATCTTCGAAAGGAAAAGAGACGGACGACGTCAAATAGGATTCCTCTTAATGTTTTTAGAACCTAACAGTCATCATTCATCATTAAGTTTCAACAATTAATTATTGTTTCATACGCTCATTCGTATAAAGGAGACCAAAATGACAAAAGATTTATTGTATACGAAAAAATAATTTACATTGAATTATTCGACTTCGTTCTCTTTCCTTCCTCTCGCTCCATCCTCATCAAGTTCAAGCTTAACCGTAATGTTAATTCTTCACTGTCTTCGTCTAAAGCTCTGCCTCGTTTTCTTACGTTCGTCGGTCATTTAAGAGAGTTAGTTGTATAATAATTGAACCTATTCGAATGTCCATAATCAAAAGTCTTCTTTTTTTTTTCGTTCGGGACCATTGTTGGGAGACACTCCCGTGAGCACAGGCTAATTAAAAAAAAAATTTTCGTAATTGAATTAACGGTGCCAAAAATGGAACCGATTGGTTATAGGCGTCATTGTTATTGAAATTAATAAACAATTAGCCGGTTTGTTATTCGAAATAGCGTGCCGTACGACGGTGAAGGTGATTTGCTTTTCGAAATGTCAGTGACTATGCCTAAATCATTTCTCAAGTACGGTAATAATAATAGAAATGCGTAGAAAAATGTGGTACAAGTTCACGAGGTAGATCACAGAATGATTACAACTAATTAAATCTGACGTATTAAAATTGACCTTTCCAAGAAACAAACTATTTTATGGCTGTTAGGATAAGTAGACGTACCTACATTGTATTATTGTTTGCATCATAAACGCGTTATAATTAATTTAAATATTCTGGAATATATTTTCTACGCAATTAATTGATGCTATTGCCGCATATATTAGCAGAACTAAATGAATAAAATTACAATTCCGTACTATTATGTATTGCTTACGCATATATTTGACCAGCGGCGATTATTGAGAAATGTTTTTCTAATGTTGTTGTCCTTCTCAAGTTCAAGTAATGAACTACCGCAACATCCAGAATGATACAGTTGGTTTTATAAACATTCATTTCA